>APFE030679974.1:49946-84687 GCA_000404065.3 Pinus taeda
ACTGGGAGCTTGTCGCCTATAACCTTCTTTAAACATGAAACATGGAAAACTGGGTGCAATCCAGAAGCTGCAGGAAGCTCCAATTTGTATGCCATAGTACCAATCTTTTGCAACACCTTGTACGGACCATAATACTTTGGTGATAATTTATTATCCTTCTTAGCTTGCTTGAGGGACATTGCTTATATGGTTGTAGCTGTAGGAATACCCAATCACCTACATCAAAACTTCTTTCACTGTGCTGTTATCTGCCTGTTGTTTTCATTCTATTATGTGCTGAACACGAGTTATCTTTTAAGAGTTGGAGGACTTGTTTGATGTTCGATGTGATGTTCCACTGCTTGAACCTTAGAATTTTCTCTTAAATATGATGTGATGGATGGTGGATGATTACCATAAGTCCAATAAATGGGTCATTTTTGTTGTAATGGAAGGGAAGTGTTATACCCCATCAGCTAGAGGCAAACCAATTTGACCTTATGTTGTTTATCAGATGCAAAGAAACGAAGATATCCTTCCAAACATTTGTTTACTATCTCAGTTTGCCCATCAGATTGAGGATGATAAGATGAACTCTGAGCTAACTGAGTACCAAGGACAAGAAAATAATTCTGTCCAAAAATTTCCAGTGAAAATGGGATCTCTGTCACTTACAATAATCTTTGGGTTTCCATGTAGCTTTTGAATTGTTTCCATAAATGTAGTAGAAACTTTATTGGCTTTAAATGGATGTGATAATGCACAAAAGTGTGCATACTTGGTAAGTCTGTCAACTACCACCATGATGACACTCTTTCCCTCAGACTTGGCTAAACCTATGATAAAATCCATTGAAAACTCTTCGCAACGAGGAGAGGAGAGCATCGATCGACAGACAATGTGCTTAGAGATGGATTGGGATTGCACTAAGGGGGAGAAAGAAGGCGATTAAGAGTGGAAGCAGGACTGCGTTGATGGGAGAGATCAACAAAGAAACATGGAGCTTGGTAGGAAGAATGTCCAACAGGATGAGCGAGGAGCAATCTGTGAGTGAGAATAGGAGAGGGTAGGCCGAGATATAAAGGAGAGAGGGGTGTAAAAGGAGAGCCATACTGCTTAGAGGGAATGCGTGCATGGAGGAACACGATTGGATGTAAATTAAAAATTGTTGAGGTGTTGAAGTGGAAAATTATGTGCAGAGAGGTTCCTGTGGAGTCACGGGACCTCCATGCTATGTCAGTTGAAAATAAATCCTTGCAAAGATATGTAATGATGCTGCATATCTCCTTTGTTTTGAACCACAGAATGTCATAGGGATATGAGACTTTTGTCATGATTTTCTTATAGAGTCAATATGACGAAGGAATAGATGTGTGGAAAGCATCCTCATCCTCTCTTGTTTCCCCTTCGGACGTGGACACTGCCATATTTGCATGGTGGTCCGTTGAACTATTGTTTTCCCACTGTATATGTTTAAATGTGTTTTTCCCCACGCCTTCCAAATTTTGCTTTATTCTTTTGAATATTCGATGCATGGCAGTGTTTGGAGGATTTCCTCTACTGACCATGGCTTCGATTATAATTGTTGAATCTCCCATTATTATTGGATCTTTGATTTCCCTTTTTTTAGGATCTTGGTTCCCATTAGCAGGCTATATGCCTCAGACTTGTTGTTGGAGGTTTCCCCCAACACCCACTCATAAGTGACAGGACTTCCCCCCCTGACTCAAGGAGGATCCCTCCTGCACCATCTCTACCTAGATTGTTTTTGGAGGCTCCGTTGAAAAGGAGACAACACCTATTCATTTTTCCTCTCCATGTTGTGAATTCTTCCTTATTTAATCTATTTTTTTTCAGTTTTGAGTTGGAGGTCTGTCATTAGGACTGATATTCCAATTACTTTTTATAGTTTCCCGACTGATCCAATTGCTTTCTTCTTGCTTGAGGATGCTACTGTGTATAGCCTTTAATCCTTTCATGTTTATAAATTCTAAGGTGAGTCCCCAAGTTTTTGCCATTACTCGTCCAATCATTGGGGCTTGGTCTTTGAAAATACTTTTATTTCTTGAGAGCCAAATCTGCCAACATAGAAATGATGGGAGACTTTCCCAAAACCTTTTAATGGTTTGCTTGTTCTCCATTGAATAAGGGTAATTTTTTTTCCATTCAGTAAAGAAGTCATTAAAGGTTATGGAGAAGTGGAGATCTATTTCCATAGTATTAGAAAGTTGCTTCCAACAGTCTCTAGTAAATGGGCAGTCCAAGAAAAGGTCTTGTATGGATTTTTCTTCAGTTAGGCACATTGAGCACCTTAACAGGCCAGAAAAGACCTTTCTTTTAAGGTTTTCATGAATAAGGATTTTTCATTTTAGAAGGGTCCAACTGAATATGCTAACTTTGGGGAGACTTTCAGATTTCCATATAGATTTCCATGGTGCCCAATCTTGTTCATTTTGCTGAGCTTGAAGAGAATTATATCCTGACTTGATTGAGTAGGCACCCCCACTAGGATCCCAAATGATTGTATCTTGATCCTCCATGTTTGTTGGGGCTGATCCTTTGAGATGGTGCACTAAGAGATCCCATTGGATTTTTAGATTTGGAGGAAGATTTGGGATGTTCCATTCTTTCCAATTTATGTTTTCCGAATGAGAGATAGAATGCAGGGAGGTTATCCCTTGGCTTGCATCCATTCTTTTAACTCTTGGAAACCTAGAAGAGATGTTAAAGGTTCCTTCCCCATAATTTTTTCTTCCCATACCTTGATACTCTTACCATTGTTGGGAATCTTCGAAGTGTACTTGACGATAATAGGTATCATTTTTTTAACTAGCTTCCATACTTGCGAGCATGGCTTTATTGGGACATTTTCATCCAGCAAGTGAGTTCTTTGACGATTCATATACTTCAGAGAAAAAGTTTGTTTCCACCAATTTTCCTTACTAGTTATCATTCCCCATATAATTTTAGCCCCTAGGGAAGCATTCATCAGTCCAGGAAGCCTTATAGATAAGCCTCCCTTCTCATGGGGAAAAATTACTTGTTCCCATTTTACCAAGTTGATTTTTTTGGTTTCCTCTTTCCCTCCCTGCCATGGAAAACCTCTGATTATTAATTCCATTTGTTTGTGGATGCTGGCTGGAGCCAGAATAATGGAATATTTGTAAATTGGCAACACAGTGATAATGGCTTTGATTAGAGTCACTCTGCCTGCAATGTTCAGCTGCAACATTCCCCAACTTTGGATTTTTTCCTTCATCTTTTCAGTTTGTGTGCTCCACAACTCAGCCTTGAGATTTTATTTAGATATTGGAAGTCCAAGGTAAAATAAGTGGTTCCATTTTTCCTGTATGGGAATCTCAAGAATCTGAGATATTCTTTGCATGGTGCGAGAAGGAGTATTCCAACCACATATTCTACATTTTACATTGCTTAAGAGACCACCAGAAACCTGCATAAAGTTATCGAGGATTTTTTTGAATCCTTGCGAAATAATGCATGAAGCTTCGCCCATCAACACAGTATCATCAGCAAACAAGGAATAATTTATGCTTCTTACACTATGAGAGACGTTCAACCCAGTTAGAGTTCTTTCTCTCCTTCTCTTTTCAAAAGCTCTACTTAATGAGTCATCCGTTATTATATATAGGAAAGGTGAAAGAGGTCAACCCTGCATCAGCTCTCTGGAACTTTGAAAGAACTCACTTGGTCTTCCATTTATCAATGGGGATATCCATGGTCCCATAATGCAAACATTGATTACCTCAATGATCTCACTCAAAAACTAAATTTATTTAAGATAGCAGTGAGGTAAGGAAGACTTACCCGATCAAAGGCATTGGTCATATTCAGTTTTATGATGATTCCTTGTTCTTTTTTTAGCATGCTTGAGTGGAGAGATTCCTGGACCACTAGTACATTGTCTATAATCTGTCTATTTGGTACAAAGCCTCCTTGGTTTTCCGAGATAATCTCAGGGGAGAATTTTTTTTATTTGGTTGGCTATGATCTTCATTATTATTTTATAAGGGGAGTTGCACAATGAAATTGGCCAAAATCTACTAAAGTTGGAAGGTCTAGCATCCTTTGGAATTAATGCCAGATAGGTGGATTTGGTAAAAACTCCTATTTTTTTATTAAACACATTCCTTATCATTCTTACTAAATCATTTTCTATTATCTGCTAGTGTTGCTTGTAAAATGCAATTGTGAATCCATTCGCGCAGGGTGCCTTATCCAAATCAAGGCTCCAAACAACTAGCTCTATTTCTTCTTTTGTGATTTCTTGCATAATTTCCGCATTTTTCTCATCACTTATCTTATTTAGTACATGCTATAAAATTTTTTTACAATTTTATATTTCTCCATTTGTTTTTAAGACTTTTTTGAAAGGTTTATGAGATTGCTTTGTTAATTCAACTGCTCCTCTAATTTCCTGTCCCTCTACTTTGATTTTGTCAATTTGATTTCTGGCTCTTCTGATTTTCATAGTATTATGAAAAATGTTGTGTTTTTATCCCCTGCTTTTAACCAATGGCTTCTTGACTTTAGTTTCACCACTTCCTCTTCTTTCTGGTTCTCTCTATATATTTCCCAAAAAAGAACCTTTTACTGGAGATGGTCCTCTTTGTCCTCCTCCTTGTTTTCTTTTGCCTCTTGAAGTTCCTCCATCTTTCTTAATAGCTCTGACTTTATTTTTTTTGTTTGATTTTTGTTTTCTATGGCCCATATTCTCAATTCCTTTCTCAAGTTTTAAAGCTTGGTTTCCCACACATAATAGGCGAACCCCGAGACCTTTTGAGACCACACTTTTGTAATTCATTTTTTGAATTCTACCTTGCTGTTCCATATTGGGCAATATTTGAAAGGTATTGGGCCTTGATTTTCCATCAACCCCATAGTAATTACCACCGAATTGTGATATGATGTTGTTATATGAATGATTCTTGATCTTGCTGAGTTGTAGTTGGAGACGACGTTGTCCTGAGCCAAAATATGATCTAATCTTTCCTTTATATTGTTGTTTCCTACCCTTTTGTTGTTCCACGTGTACATATCATTGTTGGGAGGAATGTCTATTAGATTGTTTTTTCCATAATGTTTTCAATGGAATCCCTTGAGGGGTCTACATGGGAAGTCCCTCCAAATTTCTCCTTTACATTTAGGACAAGATTGAGGTCCCCTCCCAAGATTATTTTTTTGTTTGAGTTTCATTTAAGGTCTCTTGAAACATATTCCAACATTTTTATTTTTCCCTAAAGTGATTAGGGGCGTATATATTGACGATGCAAAATTGCTTATTTGTGGTTATCTCTTTTAGATCTATTCTAATCCAATGTTTTTCCTTTCCTCCATAGTATGTAAATTCCCCCTCAAACCCCTATAGCTTGTTGAGGTTTTCCCTCATAATTTTTTTATATTGTTGATCATTTTTTCTCAGTCCTGGAAACTAGTTTTGGTCTCTTGAAGCATAAGAATATCTGGGTTTTCCTTTAATTAAATATCTTTTGCTGCACTTAATTTAAAAGGTGCCCCCAAACCACACCAATTCCAGGAGAACACAATCATTATTTATTTGGTTGGTGGGTTGAGGGTCCTTTCCCTCTTTGATGATTTTGGTTTTTCTCATTGTTCCCGGAGCTTTTCCCAAAAAAGGAGTCCATGGGCTATTATGTTCCTAAAGCCATCTCTTTTGCTATCGCTTCATCTCTAAGATCTTTGTTAGATTTCCCTCCTTATTTCTTTTAGTGATCTAAGATTTGAAAAGATTCCTTAGATTAGTTTCTTGTCAAAATTTTATCCACTGAGTGGGGAGGAGGGATACTTTGGGTAATAGGAACTAAGGGATGAGGATATGGGAGGGGGAGAGATGAGGGGCGAAGGGGTGGGATGAGGAGGGTATAGGGGGGTCATTAAGAGGTCCAAATGGGTTGGGGTTAGTGAAGGATGAAGAGATTATGGGGGGGTTGGTTGATATGGGGGATGATGGAGAAGGATCAGGGGGAGAAGGGGGTGCTTGTGGATGGCTTGAGGAGGATGGGGGTTCTTTGTTTGCTAATTTTTCTTTTTAACTTCTTCCCATTTTGCTTAAGACTCTTCTAAATTTCCACTTTCTTAATTTTTTTGACATCTATTTACAAAATTACCATATTCGTGACATAGCTTGCATTTGAATGGTATCTTCTCATAGTCCAGTTATTGTATGTGCATCCATTGATCTACTTTGATCTTTACTGCCTCTAGAAGGCGCTTCTCTAGGTCCACTTCAACACAAATTCTCGCACATGCATGCATGTTATCTTTTGGTTCGCATTTGTCAATATACTTCCCCACAACTTTTCCAATGGCCTTGACAGATTCATCTCCCCAGCAATGTAGAGGAAGGTGATGAAGTCTTACCCATACCGGCACAACATTGGGAACATCCATTTCAGGATTGAAGTCAGGAGTCCATGTATTTAGGTATAGTCTATGCATATCCTTGAAGTATGGGCCATTTCTGAAGATTAAATCTTGATCTTCGTTTGTTTCCAAATGAAAAATGTAATACCCTCTTCCGAAAAATCTTATGGATATTTTTCCACGTATTGAAGAGGACCAGTTCCTTTCAACCCATTTTTGAATCAAATGAGGTCATGGCCATAGTCTTGTAAACTGGCCCACGAATCCACTTTCTGCTAGAGACAATACCACCCAACGAGGGAGAGATTAAGGAAGAGAGATCTCTCGGATGTCTTCAAGTTACTTCACAAACTTGGATATCGATGGTCTGGTTTTTGGAGGGCCAATAGCTGAGATCAAAGATGCAAAGGAATCTGCATTTTCTTCTTGCTCTTAAGACTATTTTCCTTGAGGAGGATCTCCATCCTTCGGTGGATCCAATGGCTCCATGAACGTAGCAAGAGGCTGATGTGGTATGTTCTGAACTCAAGGCGGCAGAGGCCCTTGGGGTATAGGAATTTATAGGGTAAGTTCCTTAGATAGAACACCAAAGGACACCGATCACAAACAGATCACAGATCAATACACCAATATTCTTGAGATGGTTAAAACCCTCAAAGAGGGAAAAAGTCCACGACCTTAGCCAACACATCCACTTCAGGCAATTTATTAATAAAATAAAGAAAATTTACATAAGCTTCTCTCATGAATGGTCACCCTACAAATGACCCTCCATGCTCTTTAAATAGAGATCATGACCAATCGGGTGTTAAGCCATGGATCAAGTGTTAGTAATATCGAGGAGAGAATGAATCGTCAGATCACTTCATGTCTAGAACATATCGTGACTGTTAGATTGTAAGTTACAAAAGTACATAGTAAAGAATCACACTTTACCTAACTTGACACTAGACCAAGTTATACTTAAATATTTCCTATGTGTCGGAATATCCTAACATCCCCCCTTAACAACAACTTGGGATAGGATTGAAGGATGTACAAATATGACACAATAGGAGAAGGAAGGAGGCATTAGAGCCTATTCCCCCCTTAGTGACAACTTCCTAAACTCCAACCATAAATCAAAGTTTAGTAAACTTCGCCTCTGTGAGAGCCTTTGTAAAGAGGTCTGCAACTTGATCATTGGTTGAACAATATTGCACTTCAAGAACATCATTATGAATGAGCTTTTTGATGAAGTGCATGTGTAGTTTAATGCGTTTACTACCCTGATGTTGTACTGGATCTTTGTGTAGTTGAATGGCACTTTTATTATCACACCAAAGTGTAGTCAGATGCTGCTGCTAAAAACCAAACTCTAGCAAGATCTGACGAAGCCATAGGGCTTCCTTACTAGCTTCTACAATGCCACGATACTCTGCTTCTACTCAAGAGTATACTTCTTAATTTACTTCTTAGACACACTTGGGTATACTTCTTAAAATTCAAGAGTGAAGTATTTAACATGTTCTTGGCCTTTAAGGCCTTTGTTGAAAAGCAATCTAGACATCAAATTCTTAAGCTAAGATCTGAAAATGGCAAAGAATATGTTAACAACAAATTCATCAACTTTTGCACTGGGCATGGAATTCAAATGCAACATATTGTTCCATATACTCAACAACAAAATGGTGTAGCTAAAAGGAAGAATCACACCTTAAAGGAAAGGGATAATTGTATGCTTCAATATAAAGGACTTGGTCTTAATTTTTGGGCAGAAGCAATTAACTGTGCAAATTACATATCAAATCACACTCCTACTAAGGTTTTAAAGAATATCACTCTGGAAGAAGCATGGAGCTCAATTAAACCATATGTAAGTCACTTTCATGTTTTTGGAAGTGAAGCATGGGCCCATATTCCAGATGAGAAACATAAAGCTTTAGAACCTAAGAGTGAAAAATGTATTTTTGTTGGATATTATGAAGACGTCAAAGGATATAAACTTATTCCACTTATGTCCAAAAATGTTATCATTAGAAGAGATGTAAAGTTGAAAATATATCGGCCTACGAGCCTAGTTCGGCGAATGTGCCACCTCTTTCTATCCCTTCTAATTCTGAAAATATTTCTTCTTCAGACGATGATAGTGAGGATGAGAATGCTCCCCTACCTTCTTAGGAGCCTCCTTCAGCTCCTCATCTTCTAAAATGGGTTCGCGCTACTCGGGATGCAGCAGGTGCTCTTGCAGGTGATCCTACAAATCAGTGGTGTATACCTTCTGAGTTCAACAAAGCCTCTTCTTTACTAGCTCAAGCTTCAATGAATTATGATCCTAACACCTTTGCAGAAGCTTCAAGCCATCCAGATTGGGACGTAACTATGAATGAAGAATATCATTCATTATTGGAAAATGATACATAGGATCTTGTTCCTCTTCCAAAGGGAAGAAAACTTGTTAGATGTAAATGGGTTTACAGAACCAAGTTTGGACCAAATGGAAAAGTTGATAAACATAAGGCTCGTCTTGTTGCTAAGGTATTTTCACAAGTTGAAGGCATTGACTATACTGAAAGCTTCTCCCCTATTTCCAAAATGAACTATATCCGCCTTTTTCTTTCCCTTGTTGCCTCTTTCAAATGGCAAGTCCATCATATGGATGTTAAATCCACCTTCTTGCATGGGGACTTGCATGAAGAACTCTATATGGAATAACCTCCTGGATTTATACAAAAAGACTCCAGCCTTGTACAAAAAGACTCCAGCCTTGTATGTCGGCTTAAGAAATCCCTTTATGGTCTCAAGCAAGCCCCTCGGGCTTGGTATGCCAAAAAGGATAGTTTTTTTAGATACTAGCTCTTCTAGGTGTCATTCTAACAATACTGTCTACACCAGGAAAGTGGGTAAGTCCCTTATCATTCTTGTTCTTTATGTTGATGATCTTGTCTTTACTAGTATTGATCCCAACCTTATATACCATGTGAAATCTAGCCTTAAAAAGCAATTTGAAATGACAGACATAGGACATTTGCATTATTTTCTTGGTCTTCAAGTTTTGCAATCCAAAGAAGGTATTTCCCTTTCCGAGTCCAAGTATGCCTGTGATTTTCTACGCCACTTTCACATGGAAGACTGTAAGTCAACCCCTTCTCCCTTTCAATCTGGAGCCAAAATTTCAGTCACTTGTACTTCCCCCAAAGTTGATGCTACCTTATACCATCAACTTGTAGGAAAAAATTTGTATCTGACCCATACCCATCCTGACCTTTCCTTTTCTGTTGGCCTTATTGCCCAGTTTATGCAAAACCCACATGAAAGTCATTGGAAAGCAGCTAAAGAATACTTCGTTATGTTCGAGGTACAGTTTATTTTAGGATTCATTATAGTGCAAAAGCATTTCCTCTATTGGTTGGTTTCACTGATTCCAATTGGGCTAGTGACCTTGATGATCGGAAGTATACTCCAAATTATGTCTTCACTCCTGGTTCTGGACCTATTACATGGGCTTGCAAGAAACAAAGTGTCATTTCTATTCCTTGATTAGAAGCAGAGTACCGTGGCATTGTAGAAGCTAGTAAGGAAGCCCTATGGCTTCGTCAGATCCTGCCAGAGTTTGGCTTTTCAAATTTCCTTCCCATGTTATGAATTCTTCCTCATTTAATCTAATTTTCTAGTTTTGAGTTGGAGGTCTGTCATTGGGAGTGATATTCCAATTACTTTTTATAGTTGCCTGAATGATCCAATTGCTTTCTTCTTTCTTGAGGATACTACTATCTATGGATTTTACTCCTTTCATGTTCAGAAATTCTAAGATGAGTCCCCAAGCTTTTTTCATTACTCTTCCAATCATTGGGGCTTGGTCTTTGAAAATACTTTTATTTCTTGAGAGCCAAATCTACCAAAATAGAAATGATGGGAGACTTTCCCAAAACCTTTTAATGGTTTGCTTGTTCTTCATTGAATAAGGGTAATTTTTTTTCCATTTAGTAAAGATTTCATTAAAGGTTATGGAGAAGTTGAGATCTATTTCCATAGGATTAGAAAGTTGCTTCCAACAGTCTCTAGTAAATGGGTAGTCCAAGAAAAGGTGTTGTATGGATTCTTCTTCATTTAGGCACATTGAGCACCTTAATGGGCCAGAAAAGCCCTTTCTTTTAAGGTTTTCAGTAGTAACCATTTTTCCTTTTAGAACGGTCCAACTGAATATTTTAACTTTGGGGAGACTTTCAGATTTCCATATAGATTTCCATGGTGCCCAATCTTGTTCATTTTGCTGAGCTTGAAGAGAGTTATATCCTGACTTGATTGAGTAGGCACCCCCACTAGGATCCCAAATGATTGTATCTTCATCCTCCATGTTTGTTGGGGCTAATCCTTTGAGATGGTGCACTAAGAGATCCCATTGGATTTTTAAATTTGGAGGAAGATTTGGGATGTTCCATTCTTGCCAATTTATGATTTCCGAATGAGAGATAGAATGCAGGGAGGTTATCCCTTGGCTTGCATCCAGTCTTTTATCTCTTGGAAACCTAGAAGAGATGTTAAAGGTTCCTTCCCCATAATTTTGTCTTCCCATACCTTGATACTCTTACCATTGTCGGGCATCGTCGAAGTGTACTTGACGATAGTAGGTATCATTTTTTTAACTAGCTTCCATACTTGCGAGCATGGCCTTATTGGGACATTTTCATCCAGTAAGTGAGTTCTTTGACGATTCATATACTTCAGAGAAAAAGTTTGTTTCCACCAGTTTTTCTTACTAGTTATCATTCCCCATATAATTTTAGCCCCTAGGGAAGCATTCATCAGTCCAGGAAGCCTTATCGATAAGCCTCCCTTCTCATAGGGAAAAATTACTTGTTCCCATTTTACCAAGTTGATTTTTTTGGTTTCCTTTTTCCCTCCTTGCCATGGAAAACCTTTGATTATTAATTCCATTTGTTTGTGGATGCTGGCCAGGGCCAGAATAATGGAATATTTATAAATTGGCAACATAGTGAGAATGGGTTTGATTAGAGTCACCCTGCCTGCAACTTTTAGTCGCAACATTCCCCAACTTCGGATTTTTTCCTTCATCTTTTCAGTTTGTGTGCTCCACAACTCAGCCTTGAGATTTTATTTAGATATGGGAAGTCCAAGGTAAAATAAGTGGTTCCATTTTTCTTGTATGGGAATCTCAAGAATCTGAGATATTCTTTGCATGGTGTGAGAGGGAGTATTCCAACCATATATTCTACATTTTACATTATTTAAGAGACCACCAAAAACCTGCATAAAGTTATCAAGGATTTTTTTGAATCTTTGGGAAATAATGCATGAAGCTTCACCCATCAACAGTGTGTCATCAACAAGCAAGGAATGATTTATGCTTCTTACACCATGAGAGATGTTCAACCCAGTTAGAGTTCTTTCTCTCCTTCTCTTTTCAAAAGCTCTGCTTAATGAGTCATCCGTTATTATATATAGGAAAGGTGAAAGAGGGCAACCCTGCATCAGCTCTCTGGAACTTTGAAAGAACTCACTTGGTCTTCCATTTATCAATGGGGCTATCCATGGTCCCATAATGAAAACATTGATTACCTCAATGATTTCACTTGAAAACCAAATTTATTTAAGATAGCAGTGAGGTAAGGAAGACTTACCCGGTCAAAGGCATCGGTCATATTCAGTTTTATGATGATTCCTTGTTCCTGTTTTAGCATGCTTGAGTGGAGAGATTCCTGGACCACTAGTACATTGTCTATAATCTGTCTATTTGGTACAAAGCCTCCTTGGTTTTCCGAGATAATCTCAGGGGAAAACTTTCTTTATTCGGTTGGCTATGATCTTCATTATTATTTTATAAGAGGACTTGCACATATTAATTGGTCGAAATCTGCTAAAGGTGGAAGGTCTGGCATCCTTTAGAATTAATGCCAAATAGGAGGATTTGGTAAAAACTCCTAATTTTTTTTATTAAACACATTCCTTATCATTCTTCCTAAATAATTTTCTATTATCTGCTATTGTTTCCTATAAAATGCAATTGTGAATCCATTCGAGCTCGGTGCCTTATCAAGATGAAGGCTCCAAACAACTAGCTCTATTTCTTCTTTTGTGATTTCTTGCATAATTCTGCATTTTTCTCATCACTTATGTTATTTAGTACATGTTGTAAAAAGTTTTCACAATTTTCTATTTCTCCATTTGTTGTTAAGATGTTTTTGAAATGTTTATGAGATTCCTTTTTTAATTCAACTGCTCCTCTAATTTCCTGTCCCTCTACTTCGATTTTGTCAATTCGATTTCAGGCTCTTCTGATTTTCATAGTATTATGAAAAAATGTTGTGTTTTTATCCCCTGCTTTTAACCAATGGCTTCTTGACTTTAGTTTCGCCACTTCCTCTTCTTTCTGTTTCTCTCTATATATTTCCCAAAAAAGACCCTTTACTGGAGATGGTCCTCTTTGTCCTGCTCCTTGTTTTCTTTTGCCTCTTGAAGTTCCTCCATCTTTCTTAATAGCTCTGACTTTATTTTTTTTTGTTTGATTTTCGTTTTCTATGGCCCATACTTTCAATTCATTTCTCAAGTTTTTAAGCTTGGTTTCCCATACATAATAGGGCGACCCAGAGACCTTTTGAGACCACACTTGTGCAATACATTTTTTGTATTCTACCTTGTTATTCTGTATTGGGCAATATTTGAAAGGTATTGGGCCTTGATTTTCCATCAGCCCCATAGTAATTACCACCGACCTATGATATGATGTCCTTGTATGAATGATTCTTGATCTTGCTAAGTTGTAGTTGGAGATGACGTTGCCCTGAACCAAAATCCGATCTGATCTTTCCTTTATATTGTTGTTTCTTACCCTTTTATTGTTCCATGTGTACATACTATTGTTGGATGGGATGTCTATTAGATTGTTTTTCCATAATGTTTTCAGTGGCATCCCTTGAGGGGTCTACATGGTAAGTCCCTCCAAATTTCTCCTCTACATTTAGGACAATATTCAGGTCCCCTCCCAAGATTATTTTTCTGTTATGAGTTTTATTTAAGGTCTCTTGAATCATATTCCAACATTGTTATTTTTCCCTAAAGTGATTAGGGGCATATATATTGACTATGCAAAATTGCTTATTTGTGATTATCACTTTTAGATCTGTTCTAATTCAGTGTTTTTCCTTTCCTCCATAGTATGTAAAATCCCCCTCAAGCCCTTATAGCTTGTTGAGGTTTTCCCTCATAATTGTTTAGATTTTTGATCATTTTTTTGAGTCCTGGAAACTAGTTTTGGTCTCCTTAAGCATAAGAATATCCGGGTTTTCCTTTAATAAAATACCTTTTGCTGCATTTAATTTAAAAGGTGCCCCCAAACCACGCCAATTCCAGGAGAACACAATCATTATTTATTTGGTTGGTGGATTGAGGGTCCTTTCCCTCTTTGATGATTTTGCTTTTTCTCATTATTCTCGGAGCTTTTCCCAAAAAAGGAGTCAATGGGCTACTACGTTCCTAAAGCCATCTCTTTTGCTACCGCTTCATCTCTAAGCTCTTTGTTAGATTTCCTTCCTTATTTCTTTTGGTGATATAAGATTTGAAGAGATTCCTTAGATTGGTTTCTTGTAAAAATTTTATCCACTGAGGGGGGAGGAGGGATATTTTGGGTAATAGGAACTAAGGGATGAGGATATGGGAGGAGGATAGATGAGGGGTAAAGGGGTGGGATGAGGGGGGTATAGGAGGGTCATCAAGAGGTCCAAATGGGTTGGGGTTAATGAAGGATGAAGAGATTATGGGGGGGTTGGTTGAGATGGGGGATGATGGAGAAGGATCAAGGGGGGAAGGGGGTGCTTGTGGATGGCTTAAGGAGGAGGGGGGTTCTTTGTTTGCTAATTTTTCTTTTTATCTTGTTCCCATTTTGCTTAAGACTCTTCTAAATTTCCACTTTCTTGTTTTTTTTTACATGTATTTGCAAAAAGACCATATTCGTGACATACCTTGCATTTGAACGGTATCTTCTCATAGTCTAGCTATTGTATGTGCATCCATTGATCTACTTTAATCTTTACTACCTCTAGAAGGCCCTTCTCTAGGTCCACTCGACACAAATCCTCGCACACACATGCATGTTATCTTTTGGTTCGCATTTGTCAATATACTTCCCCACAACTTTCCCAATGGCCTTGACAGATTCATCTCCCAAGCAATGTAGAGGAAGGTGAGGAAGTCTTACCCATACTGGCAAAACATTGGGAAAATCCATTTCAGGATCGAAGTCAGGAGTCCATCTATTTCGGTATAGTCTATGAATATCATTAAAGTATGGGCCGTTTCTGAAGATTAAATCTTGATCTTCCTTTGTTTTGAAATGAAAAATATAGTACCCTCTTCCACAAAATCTTATGGATATTATTCCACGTATTGAAGTGGACCAATTCCTTTCAACCCATTTTTGAATCAAATGAGGTGATGGCCATAGTTCTGTAAACTGGCCCACGAATCCCCTTTCTACTAGAGACAACATTGCCCGACAAGGGAGAGATGAAGGAAGAGAGATCTCTCAGATGTCTTTGAGTTACTTCACAAACTTGGATATCGACGGTCTAGTTTTTGGAGGGCCAATGGCTGAGATCAAAGATGCAAAGGAATCTACATTTTCTTCTTACTCATAAGACTATTTTCCTCGAGGAGGACCTCCATCCTCCGGTGGATCTGTGGCTCCATGAACGCAGTAGGAGGCTGATGTGGTATGTCCTAAACTCAAGGCGGCAGAGGCCCTTGGGGTGTAGGAATTTACAGGGTAAGTTCCTTAGATAGAACACCAAAGGACACCACTCACAAACAGATCCCAGATCAATACACTAGTATTCTTGACATGGTTAAAACCCTCAAAGAAACACCTTGGTTGTTGGAACACCTTTGCATGCTTCCTTGACAATCTAACATGCCTTGGCACTTCCTATCATACCTTGTCACTCCCTTGTTACCACACCTGGACATCACTTACACTCCCTATTATGCACTGATATTCATTCATTTCCTTGCATTTGAAACTAGTTCTCCTTTGTGTTTCCCTGTAACTTGGCCCTAACACTCCCTAACATGCATTGGTGCCACACCCTGTAACCTGGCACATCTTAGTATGCATTAGCACTTGGCTTGTCTTGGCATTCCTAGCATGCCTTGGAACTTCCTAGCATATGTTAGTATTTCCTAATATTCTCTAACTCACCTTGGCACTCTGTAGCTATCATGCCCTCATAGATAGCCTTAATTTTTTTGTGGCTTGGGAATCCAACCAGGTCATTGGAAAAACAGTGTTATGCCCAACCCAAAGTCTCCCTTTGTTTAAAACTTCTTTTTCCAGCCCCTTATTGCAACCATAATATTGCCCCCCACAAGTTCAATTCTAAACTTCTCCTAAAATACTTCGTCCTTGGAACACCTAGAATTTCTGACACTCATTGGCACAAAATCTTATTTATTCATTTCCATGCATTTTCACCTAGTTCTCCATTGTGATGCCCTGACACTTCCTTTCACTCCTCAGCATGCATTGACATTGTCTAACTTGTGTTAGCATGCCTTTTCATTCCTTGGTATGCCCTGACACTCATTATCTATCATGCCCTCTCAACTACCCTTTCTTTTTTTGGGACTTGGGAACCCAGCCAAGTCCTGCCTTGACTACAACAACTTGACCAAGTTACGATTACTACAATTAGATTATACCTTGTTTAGTTAAGAACTACCTATAACACATCTTAGGCTACTCATCGCCAATCTCAACTCATCCCACTTAACAAGTTAACAAGTCAAGGCTCACATCCAACTGTGGCCATAAAACAACTAAGAAACATGGTTTACATCTTGACATGCCATAGCACTTGGCATGTCTAACAATACCTTGGCACTATGTGTCATGTGTTAGCATCCCCTGCATTCCTTGGCATGCTTTGGCTCTCCCTAGTACACCTTAGCACTCCCTGACACTCCCTAGCACTCAAACAGGCTTTGGCACTGCCTAGCATATAACCTTCTCACTTCCTCATTAACACACCTAGGAATCATTGTCACTCCCTATCACACACTCTTATTCATTCATTTCTATGAATTTTGAACTAGTTCTCCCTTGTGATTTTGTGGCACTCCCTAACACCCCCTGTCATGATATTGGTAAGAGGTTGGATCATTTTATTTTTCAATAAGTCTGAAGAGGTTCATTGGGTCTGAATAACGTTTGGAGTATCAAATCCATCCCTTTCATGCTCAAGCATTGAACCCTTATTTTTTATCCCACTCGGGAGAGACTAGAGAAGTCCCCTATCTAGGTTCAACTTCTAGGACTAAAATTACAATTATGGTAGAAGAAAACTCTCAGGGAAATTGGAAACAACATGGGGGAATTCTTGGAGGTCAACCTCACTTTTAAATACTATGTGGAGATAAAGATGATGATGGTATTGGTAATTTTGGGTATCAGAGACAAGTTATGGGGTGAAATGAAACTCCGTAATCAATACATCACTTATCTTAAGACTCTAAACTATGAGGGCATCCCATTCAAATGTTGTAGATGTCACAAGTATGACCCAAAAGCTACGAACTATCCACTAGGGTTCCATGGCAACAAAGGCTAGGAAATATCACCTAAAAGGTCAACTACTTAAGAACCAATCCTACACTAAATCACACCTACCTTATAATTTTTAAATTCTTTGTGAACTTGCACCTATGACCCTTAAATTCAATGCTCTCTAGCACCTCAAATGGTGGAATATAAAACGTTGCAATAGGAGGTAAAGTCCATTCCCCTTCACCTTTGTTAAGACATCTAGAGACACCTATAATACATACTCCTCCATTGACTCAACATGAAGTTTCTATTTTTTCCACTTCCTTTGCATACTCTCCCATCAATGACATCCTCACAAGAGAGCTCGTGGTTGAATATTATGAAAATAAAATGGGGCACACCATCTTCTTACAGGTTTTCAAGGGAGGGGTATTGAAAATAACCATTTTATTCCCTATATCCCTTAATATCTTCTCAACACATAAATGAAACGAAAAACTAATAAATTGACCCAAAGATGGATCTCATCGTTCAATACCAAACCCAAATAGAAGGAATCACACCATGGATTAAGCATTGGAAAATAGAAAGAATCACACCATGGATTAAGCATTGGAAAATCGAAAGAATCACACCATGGATTAAGCATTGGCATTGAGTTTTGGTAAAATCAAGGACCTCCTTTCAAGATTGTGACCTTGTTTTTAGCATTCTCAAATGGAAGGTTTAAAACCCACATTAAAGCAGGGAGGTTTGCACCTAAGCCTTTGCAACCTTTGCCCAATATTATTCTATCTAATGGGCTAGCATAGATATGTTAGGTCTTGGATTTTTAAAGTACCCAATCATTACTTTTGAGTACCACTCCCTAGCCACATCTAAAATTCAGTCCTATTTGAAGAAATAACTTGAACAATCCTCCTAAAAAGAGACATTCTCACTTCATTTTGATTAATTTACAACAAAAATCAACACCTCTCCTTTATTATTTTCCTCTTCCATTCTCCAACGAAAAATTATTAATCTTATATCATAAACACTTTATATGTGTAAGAATTGTAATCATTTTCCTTAACTCACAGGGTAGCTTTACACCTCAACCCATGTAAGTGGACCAAAGTCGATGGCACACCCATCACTCTATGATGGTTGCAGTTGTCTCCTCCAAACTAGAGCATAACACATGTTACGATGCCAAATGGTTAAATCATCTCTAACTCGTTGGATTTTTGCTTTCACATAACACATTCTAGCTAGTGTTCATTAAACACAATGCTCTAACTCCACTAAAAAACACCAAAAGTCAAAGATACCATTATGTTATGGAATGCACCCAAGTGCTTAGAATACACTGCCATAAAATGCGCCTTCAACTTTGGATATCCCAAAATACCAATATCTTAGCGCAATATGGCCTATTTGTTGGATTTGTATAATTCTCTCCTTATCAAATCCTTGCACCTGCTTAGCACTCCATGGCAAATCTACTCCAATGGTCACCTTCCAAGTTCCAATACCTCCTTTTGAAACATGACATAACCATCTATATATGTTGCAACAACCTTACTAGCTTCTTTAGTGGGTCACACATGTATTTTACATTTCTTCTTCATCTTGCAAAATGGTTGTCCCAAGGAGAGGGTATCCAGATTGATAATAGAATGTTCACTTAGTACCAGTGCCAAGTTCCCTTCATGCAACTCGTCAAACATCTTAAGGTTGCCTCATAACTATTCTACCTCTTCAACCCTTATTAGACTCTTCCTAGATGTACACTCTTGACTCAAGTATAACGTAACACTAGCATCCCAAATGTGCATGTTCGTTTCATCTGTTATTTCCTTGTTGAAACTATATTATCACACTGCTTAAAATTAATTGTTCACATATTAAGGAGAATAACCTATTTTTCTTATGAAAACCTAAAATATGCAAGTGACTAGGAGAGGACTCTATTTTCTCAAGATGAAAACAAAGGGTGTTACAATCCCATTCACACAATAATTTGAATTTATTTAGCATATAGAAGGATACATACCCTACCCCTTCCAAATTTGTCCTATTAATTTTAAGAAACTAACACTTGTTTTTAACTATTAAATCCACTTACTATATACTCTCCTTTGTTTTCACCCACCTAATATGCAAGAATACGTAAATATTTCTAGTACAACCAAGTTAAAAGCACTTGTTTCCTTTGAGAGATTTCAAATTCTTCCTAGTAAACATTAACAATAACATCATTGCATATAAACTCCAACCTTAAAATTAGATAATTATTGTTATTATGATAAATACCACTATGTGATAATTGTTTTCGAACATAAACAAAAAAAATATGTAAGAGTAAAAGTAGTTAGTTGCTCAAATACAACTAAAATTGTATCTATTTTTTTTAGCGAGGGAAAATTTCAACATTTTTTAAAAAGCTAAGTGCTAATTCATTTATGTTCTAGGACTAAGGAGGATTTGTCCATTTTTCAAAATGCAAGAGCCAAACGAGATTTTTTTTGTAGCTATCATAGATTTGTATGAGTTCTACATGGTAGTAATGTGCTATGGAGTTGAAGCTTAACCAAATATCACATGTAGGGAAGAAGTTACCAGGTTCAGAGATTTGGAGAATATTGATAACTGTTGAGGCCTTTGAGGGATATGGGCTTTATCAATTAAGGAAAAATGATTGGAAATATGACGAAAATGTTGCGTTTAAACAGGGTTTTGAAACCATTAATTCGTAGATTTAATGCATGTGACAATGATTTGAAGAGGCTTTCAAGAAAAGAGCCAAATGAGATTGCATAGGGTTGTGAATGATTTTTACCAGTAGTAGACCCAATATCAAACCCCACCATTGGATCTTCAGTCTATTTGTGGTGCTAAGGTGTGTTTCATTTGTTACTTTGATGCATTTTCACCCCACATTAAGTCTTCTTCACAGAGATTACATGCACGTTAGGTATTTTTATTCAAAATCCATTGTTCGTTTTTGCAGCCACGCTTGTATGTTTAACTCACTTAACCTATTCGTGTCCTAAGGTTGTTGGCCCTCATAAAAGGGATGCATAAAGTAGAGGGGATCCTCTTCCATTCTTGAATATTGGCTGGAAGGTAGGAGACCAGATCCATAACTCACACTTCCAAACATAATATCCCCCTAAGAGGGGTCTGACAAGAACTGAGAAAATTGAAACAATTGAATCCCTAATTACAACTTGGGGGAAGGGTGGATTTAGCTTCATACAACTCCCCAAACTATCTTCCACTCACAATGACTAGAGAGAGTGCAGGCTTACACCAATCCTTTTAAAAGAGGGTCGTTGACTGCTACGGCACCGTGAGGACCATGTACAAAGGTCATCTCAAAATAAATTGCACAATATTCAGCTTTAGTGGTTTCTCTCTCATTTGAATTTTGGGTCAATTTTTTGTGACCAAGCCCATTGCAACATCCCCAAATTTCTTTGGAAGCGACAGTCAGCAAGGATATCATTGCTACATTCTTTATTCTTTTCTTTGATCCCTTCCTAAGGTCCCTAATAGATTTATCTCCAAGAATTTATCTTCAGAGAAGACAAAATTCTATCTCCAAAAATGGTAGATAGCACAATTGTGATCGAGGCTCCTCCTCTTCCTTTAGCTCACTGATTAGTCTGAGAACTCACAGAGAGACCCAGAATCAAGCCAGCCACATGAAGAGTCCCTAACATGGAATTTGATCTTGGCCCCCTTTTCACTATGAAAATACTCTGAGAGTAGCATTGTAAAACATCAGGTCTATAGCAAAGTTAGTGAGCTAGGAATTCTAGTGTTCATAGCTATAGAGTGGCATTTCTTAGAAAACAAAAATAAGATGATTTTTAGGTTTTTCATAGATAACTTTTCTTCATGATATTTAGTTGTTTTTCATCAATGACAATATTTACCACAGGGATATAGTATTGTAATTTGCATCTGACTGAAACTTCATAACTCTTTGTTTCCCTGTAGAAAGTTATGTTTGAGACCATAGTCTCACCTGGTCAAAATCAAATCAATTGTTTCTTAGCTCTCTCAAACGATGACAATGTTTTGATCTCTAATTCAATACCATCATGAGGTTCATTACAAACATCTACAAGAAATGTTATATTTTGTGGTTTAAATGTTTATAGTTTTCTTGCGTGTTATGAAATTGTTCTTAATTATCACTTTTATTTTGTTCAAGGATACAGTTCTCTCAGCATTAGTGTTCTATGTATCCTTCCTAATTGATTTATATGTATAAAAGAAGAAACACATCAAAAGTCCTTGCCTTTATTTACCCATCTCCATCAGAACATCGTTTCCAATGTACCAATGAGTATCTTATATTTTTGTAAAAATGAATTTTGTAGGTACATTGTTGCTGATAAAATCAAATGAATAGTGCTACGAAGATATCCCATTTCAAATTTCATAAAGGAATATTCAAAACATTCAAAAAAATAGTAATATGCCATCTCAGGAGTAGGATGATTTTGACGATAGTGTGTTCCTTGTTGGAGAGCCTAACTTTGATTCTAGACCACCTCAAGATGGCCTTGAATATCTTCGACAAGTCAAGTATGTAAATTATAAGATCTCCTTATATTTCTTATCTATTTGTCTTAAATGGAAGTATATCCTATAATTTTAGAAGTATTAGTTGGTTAGTTCTTCAATTTGCTCAATGATGTTTTGCACTAACATTGTTTTCCATCTACCTTTAGCACAATTTCCTATCCATTATAGAATTAATCAAGGAAAGGTTTAAGTTTTTCCGAATATGAAATATGAAAGTTGAAGTTAGTCATGGTTTGTAAATGTGAATGATGTTTTCTTTCAAATTTTGGTTCTGTACATTTGTCTTCTCTTGCATTAATTTAGCCAAAAAGTTACATATCTTGGATTTTCTGTTATTCATAGTTTAAACTAAATGGATTTTTTTGCAAGAGTATTTATATTTTCCACTTGAAACTTCATGTTATTTAATGACAATTTTCCAAATAGCTACATATTAAGTTGAATGCTCTACTGCCTTGATTACTTAAATCATAGTACAAGCGCAATTTTTTTTTCCTCAGACAAAATAATAATTTATATTCAAAAGAAATAATGGAAATCATATTTTTTTTTCTCTCTGGGCATGTGTCCAAAATAAGATCAACATAATAAAGTTTTTAATTTTTTCCTTGGATACATATGGATTAAAAAGATCACAATTGAAGGCAAAGAAATCCCCCTTACATTATATTGTTAAGAACTTGAGAATATCTTCTAAAGATAGGTGCTAAAAGTAAGTCTCATGACTGTCCTATGAAACTTACAATGCAGAATATGCAACAAATAATAGTGAGAATGACTCCTTAGCACTAGCCTTCAAATTAGAAGACAGAAGACCTTGACTGTGTCAAGGCACCAGAGATAGATTCTTCCAAAATAGATAATCTAGTTTTAACCTATTGACCTTGGTTTAAAAGTGCACCAGCCACAATATTGTGTTCACACTATACATGAGTGTGTGATATGGCATCGAACATCGAACATGGATGATGTCACTTTTAACTGATTTGCAAAAATATTGCAGCTGAATACATTGAATTTTAATCTCCCCTTTCATCCATCGAATAACCAGGTAGTTCCCATACACATGCAATTTCCTAACCCTTTTTGCATGGATTTTTTCAAAACAAGATGAAGGACCATTATTTTAGTGTAATTGTTTGACCAAATTCCCAGACCATCCTTGAATGTGATGAGGATCTCTTCGGATGGGAATAAAAGACGTCATACATTTCTAAAATTATCTTGTCCTTGTCTAACACAAAAAAAAACTTCATGGAGAGGATTTGTCAATATATATGTCTCACACTGACCATTGTTGTCTTATCTTTGAATATGTTTTGTATTCATGAAAAATTCCATGGAAATAATTATAAACCTTGGAAGCTTGAATTTGTTTCCCTTCAAATATTTTGGCAACACATACCAGCCAAATACTCCATTTAGCAAGACATAGAATTTCCTTAAAAATGTTTAATTCCTATTTTTGAAACCAATATCTAAGGCATTCTTCCATTGAAGTACCTCTTCAAGCATTGTCCATTCCAGTTATTTTTTCTAGATCTTTCTATAGATATAAAGCATATGGAAAATGAATAGCTAAATGAGTAATTGTTTCCACATTCTTCATGTCGGGTCCTTGTCTTCCTCTTTTTTGTAAGCCTTCCCATGTTGGAACCTTATCTATGATTGTGAGCCATAGGAAGATTTTGGTTTCTTAGATGTCTTTATTTTTTGTATTTTATTCCACCAGCACGTATCTTCTTGATCAAAAATATCCATTAAATATATATAACCTGACTTTATAGTATACATATATGTAACATTATTTTTAACTGACATCAAGGAATCCTCTGAATCCTTCAATTATCCACCCAAATTAATAGATTATGTTTATTCCCAACCCCATTGCCAAACATTTTTAGCATTACTATACACAATTTGATGTAACGTAAAAAATAATTCCCTTTTTCTAGTGAAAAATGGTTTATCAAGTTAGGACCTAGAATAATGTTTTCACCACATCTTGTAATTGGATTTAAGTTAATCCTTACATTCTTCTCATTGCCATTTTTCAATGTAAAGGAGTTTCCAACAATAGCAAAGGTTAGTGCCATGGATTTCTAGTGATTTGAAACATTCTTAATATTTTTCTAAGGATTCCTTATCTAGTCCAATAAGAAGCAGCGACTACATACTTCTTGAATCTTAATAATTAATATATTTCTAAGGGCTTTCCTTTGTAACGAGATTCCAAGGATTTTTTGCAACCAAAACCTTTCCAAATACTTTTATTTGCTTTAAACCTAATTTTCCTTGTTTTGGTGAAGAGTAGTTGACTACTAACAGGCACAAGGAATCTCACCATCTTCACCTTTACCACTTCATAACAAATTGCAACAGAGTTTTCTAATTATTTCAAGCACTTCCTTTGGAATTCAAGCTAGAGAATGCCAATACATGGGGATGGCTTCTAGGACACCCTTGTCAAGGGTTAACATGCACATCTTGTGAAACATATGTTACACAAGAAATGAACTGTTTTTTCTATTTTTATCAAAAACCATCCTTAATCACCTTTTTGTATCCCTTTCTATTGAGAATGAAACCTATGCATTTAAATCTCTTTTACAAGTCAAATCCTAAAAGGAAATAATGTTTTCGCTATTCCTTTTGAGTTCACATTCAAACCAATGTTGAAAACATCTTGTTGGTGAAAATATCGTTAAGGGTTTGGAAAGGAAAATATTGGGAGAATTGGAAAGATATTGCAAAAAGAATAAATACAAAAACGACTGAAAACGTTAAAAAAAGGCACATTTATGCACCTCTAAGTGTGTTATATTTTCATTTGTTGTGCAGTTATAACATGATATTTTTGGGGATGAAATGATCATAATATTTGTTGGCGATATTATTGTTTTACTGAAAAAATGGAACATTGTGATGTTTCCATCACTAATTCAAACCATTGAAACTAACGTACAACCTTGTACATTCATCTCCATAGCCATAACCACACAACAGAGGTTTAGAAGTTTATGAATTTTCTAGCTTCCCTCTTTAAACCATTAGAGAACAATAATGTATCACTCACAAATAATAAATGAGTTAGAACCACAATTTTTTTTACTTTGACCCCTTTTAATAATACCAATGGTTTTTCTTCCAAAATTTCTCAACAAAGCCCTTCTTTGACCAACAAAAATAAAAGGGGTGAGAGTGGACAGCCATATTTTACACCCCTTAGAGGTGTGAAGAATGAATATGTTGATCGATTGATGAGTGTAGCAAAAGAGGCAGTTATGACACATCTCATAATTCACTTATGCAGTTATGACACATCTCATAATTAACTTCTGTAGTTGTGGCACATCTCATAATTCACTTGACCGCCAAATAATTGTCTCATATGTATTAACATCATACTAAGATATAACTTGTTTGTCCTATCATATGCTTTGAAAAGGTCCAACTTGATAACCAAAGTTGTCATCTTTTCGGATTGATTTCGTGTGGGCCTTTTTGAGTAAATCCTATGGCTTCATGGATTTTCTTGCATACTAGGAATCCAAATTGTTTAGGAGAGAATACCTCTAAAAACGCCTCATTCAATCTCATTGTTAATACCTTGGCAATATTTTTATAAACAAAATTAAAAAAGGATATTCTATGTTGTGTGAGTTTCTTTAATGTTGGGGTGTTCGGAATGGGGATACAAATATCTCATATGGTTAGAAGTTCACCCAAATTTAAAGCAAAGTAGGGAATGGAAATATATAATATAATATTATATATATAATATATATATTATATATATATATATTATATATATTGAAGTTGTTTTTGTTTGTCACATTGTCTGTGCCTCCAAAGATGATTACCTGCTTAACCTTTGGCTTTCAAAACCGTGACCTAGGGGCATATAAGCCATCAAAATTACCCAGGGGCCACACTAGCCCTCAACATGACTTTATTTTTTCCCATAGAGTTTCAAACCGATGACCTTCACATCACGAAGTGACTTAACAGTACACCCCATCACCATCTATTCTATGCCCTAAGGGCATATACATATTGATATATTAAAATGAAGAAACAAAATTATATATTATAAAAATGATAAATCTATAAAGTTATATTATATATAATTTCTATTTTATGTTCACTATATATAATATAACTTATGCAGAATACTAAATATCTATGTTCCACCAAGTTTCCAGGCAGGGGAGCATGGGAGCAAGGAGACATACAAAGAGAACATGTGGGAGCACAACGAAATTTTAGGGAAATTCAGGGGGGATGGGAGGACATCATAGTCCTATTACTCACTACTTTTTGTAGGATCAAATGGTCAGATTTTTTGGGATATCTAAGGCCCATTGTTTGATAGATACTATCAACATGCTACAACAATGTCATACTTCGTTAATCTCTAAAGCGACTAGGATTGGATTTTGATATTGAAACGTCTTATGACGGAGGATAGATGATAAAACAAATACAAGTTGTTGGAGACATATTTACCCTCATATCTAGGCCCTATTTTATGCTTAGATAAGCCAAATAAGACAATGCCAAGTCTGCTCTATTTAAGGGCTAGGAATTGTTCTACCTAGCATTCAACTAAGATTGACATATATCAGACCAAGAGTTTAGTGAATCAGGTAATGAAGGGGATGTATTTATCCTAGAAAGATATGGATGCAAAAGGAGAGAAAACAATCTTGAAATTCACCTCATCATCAGTTTGTAGAACTGTCACAATTGTTCGAATCAATACCTTACATCACTAGAACATAATTTATGGCCTCTGAAATTTGATGGTCCTACTATGTCTTTCCCATAGGACTGTTTCATCGAATAACTATGCACACAAAAATATAGTGTTAGGTACCAGGTTACAATTTTCCATGTCAAAAACTCATTTCCTATAGCAGAATTGATGTCCATCGACTTATCATTGTAGCATTCACATACAAAGGATAATATGTCACCATGGAAGAAGATGAACCGAGGATAAGGATCACTCCATTTAAATCTCAACAAAATGTTGAAATTAAATTTGTCATCACTTGAAAATTGTCCATTGAGAGTACATAACAGGCTATATCAAGTTTAGAGATGGAGTCTAGTTCTAGAGCAGAGTGATTTATTATTTAAAATAGGATGTGGCACATTAAGTCTGTAATACCTCAGACGTATAATAACAACATGCAGTTTGCTTCAGGGTCTGATTTAAGAGCTCAAATGGTGAACTTAAGTGAGTGGGTTGTTATACATATGTGTATAAACTTCATACAGATTAGACAACTGATTTTATCTACTTCCATATATTATTGGTTAGTTCCAAATGAGACTTTCTATGATAAGGCATTTCATGAAATAATTAAAAATTTGGCCATAGTGTATTTACTTCGAATTTCAACTAACATAGACTAAACAATTGATATTCATTAGATGTAACTTGTTAAATGTTCGAAATAAAAGTTGTTTTCATATATGGTGGAGTATAATTTGATGTTAACATTTCCTTTCCTTTGACAAGTTTGAAACTAGGATCCTTTCCCCTCTTGCAAATTATCATAAACGATTTCTTAAAACCTTCATCAAACTATTCCACGAATGCTTTGGAATTAACAAACTGGATATACCCTGCTTCACATCATCAATAGTAAATAGATATTCTTGGTATGTTCTCTTTCTAGTATCACGTTTCCAACCACCCTTTTATCCACACTTGTGAATCTAAGCTTGCTATTATCTAAAGTTCCTGCTTGGTTGAATCTGGCCAATTACTTTACCATTGGATATAAAGACACTATAGGGTATTGTGTCATCTTATTTGGGTTGATAAAAGTTTTATTGCTAGAAAGAAGAAATGTACAGATGCTCGATAAGCATCCCATGCTAGGCACTTTTCATAATTTTTCTAACAACTTTATGAAGTTTATGCAATAGGATGTCACAAATGGAATGGGTTAGTTTTGCTAGGTTTTGTAGAGGCAAAATCACAGGATGTCAATAAAGATCTTCTTAAGCCTTAAACAAATTTCTAAACAACGCAAGAACACCCATTTTTCAGTTTTTGGTATCAATATGTGTGCCAAAACAATGTTTAGAAATATGTTTTAAGTAACTCTTACTCAGTAAAATTGGTAAAATGGAGATATGGGTCGAGGAGTAATATTGGATCTTACTTTAATTTACAACTATGGGGAACAATATTGGTTATTTCTTTAATTTACAAGTATATAACACAGTTTTAACAATTAAGTGCACTTGCGGCAACACTTCTTTGAATTATTTATAATTCAACTTTGATTTATTCCAGGCTTTAATGAAATAATATGTTCTCATAGGTTATGAAACATCTACTTAATACTCTATAATGGGAAAACTGAACACTTAATAGAATTTTAAATGAGCTCATTTCTTCATAATGGGCCAAATTATGTTGTCAAACTATTTTGAAGAGAATTTTTTTTCTTCGACACTTATTTGATGTATGAAATATTCGGTGATGGGCTTCAAAGGGCCTTAAATATTGACCATTGGTCATTAGAAACATTATATTTCATGTTGAAGTAACTGCACTATGCTTGTAAAAGAATGAAACCATGTCATAACAAAGATTTTAACCTCTGGTCTACAATTTTGTCAATTTGAATTAGATTGTTGCTTGTATATGTTAGAACTCATTACTAATATATTTCTAGAGTAAAATAGCATAGCCCTAATTCTCTAGCAGTTAGTTTAAGCCTTAAGGTAGAAGTGTTCTCACTTAGAGGCTCATAAAGCAGAAAATAAACTGGTCAAGGAATTAATGTTGTAGGAATTAGTTGTCATGAGCCATTTTAAAGAAGTTATAATGTCCAATATTTTCTAGAATGTTGTGGCATCTAGAAGTATTAGCTTTCCAAAAAGTATTATTCTTTTATGTGGAAAATTATTGACTAGACAAAGTGATTATTTCATTGAAATATTTATATATTCAAATGACAAACATCAACAATTATTTTATTTTTTTGTGATTTTTCATGCGTATTTTTATTCTCTTTTGATAATAAAATTAAGGTTTGATTCTCCTTTTTTAGGTAAGTTGTGGGAATTCTATCATTTGACTTTCCTAAGTGAATATATTTTGTTCAAGGATGATTAACTGTTGAATTTACTTTGTCACATTTTTGTGGTCCATTGTTTCAATAAAAAGGTTAGATCATATTTTAATTTATTGTAGATTGAAATATGGTGGTTAATGTTTTTAATTTATTATTGTTTTATCATATTCTTTTTTGAAAGAGAAAAATAAGTTGCTTTTTGTCTTGACAATTTTTTGTTTAGGCATTTGTCTAGCATTTATAACTGATTTTCTTCTTGATGCATATTCAATATAATGGATACTTTCCAAATTTTTAATGAAGCTATACAACATATACAGAGAAAACTAATTTTAGTACTTAAAGCTCCCATTTTATTAAAGAAATTATTGAAGTTATGTTTAAAGTTTTGGTGGTTCAGAATAGTCACTTTTTGGAGTTATGTATATTTGGGAAGCCCATGCTAGTCCCATGAAAAAGTTCTCATGTGTACTCCATATGTTCAATTTTTATATGAAATTTACCTGCTCTGCAAGATTTTGAATCTTTATAGTTAAGTTATAACATCCATTTTCTTCCTTTATATATCATTGTAATTCTATATTAATTTTGGGGGGATTTAGAAGAGGTGCATTCCAAAGGTATGTATATTCGTGAAGCCCATGTGACAACCATGAACTGGATTTTGTGTTGGATCCATCATGTTCAATCTCTTCGTTGAATTTCCTACTCTAAATGATTTTGATCTTAAATCATCATAACACTTATAATACCTATTTTCATCAATTTTTGCTATAATTGTATACAATTTTTAAGTTCTTTATTGATTTCTTTCATCTGTAAACTTCTATTAGAAGAGCCATAGAATATGATGACTTTGGGTTTGTACTTTGGTTGGTCTCAAGTTTAAACAATCAACTTCAATAGTATTATTTAGGTGGTTGAGCATACTAACCATGTGAAATTTGCTTCCTTGTTCTAAAACAGTTATGTTCTACATCTATTGGATGGTTTTTTGTGCTAGTTGAGCCAATGACAATGTTTTATAATTTAATTAAAGTTTCAAAATTTAGAATATATAAAGTTTTCAATATTTCAAGTTTTGAAATTGAAATATTTATATATTCAATTTTTAGTGATGGAATTATTCTGACCATCGCCATTGAAATGATGGTGACATTTTTTGACCCTCACAAAAATATGAAAAGGTGACGATCAACGAATGTCACCATATATATGCATCAATAGTGAGGACCATGAAAGGTCCATGACCATAAATCATTGTTTTTCATAGGAAATCATGACGGTCATTATCTGTCATTATAATTATTATTCGTGACATACCTTGAACGTCACCACAACACCTATATTTTTGGCGACACCACCTTCGGTGATGTTCGATTTTTTATGACAGAAGCCATTTTGACCATGACCAACCAGCTTATGGTGACATTTTTCGACCCTCATCAATCACCTTTTGTGTTTTAGTGAATAATAATATAGGCAAGGATGCAAACATTACCAAGGAGAAAGACGTGATCTACATTACATATGGTGTAAAAGAAATGAACATGGTGCTTCCACATATAAGATCTCTTAGGATAGGATCAAACAAGAAAGGGACAAAGAGAAAGGCAAATGTTCTCTACCTCATGGAGCTGCGAAGAAACTTGTTGTCTTTGGTTCACATCCACCAGTAAGTACACTCCAAACACATGTTTTATGGTAAGGTTGAGGTCAAAATATCATTAGAAAACTCACTTATCATGACTGGGATAGAAGAAGAAAGATTCTTAAAGTTGCAAGGAACCTCTTCTCATGCAAATGTTTTTGGACATAGTCCTCAATTTGGTGAAGGTACACTATAATCTAGTCTCTTATGAAATTCTAGATTGGGCATTTGAACAATTACATATTGTGTTTATTGAAGACAAATGGTGCTACTAGATTTTTAACCATTCGTAGGAAACTTAAGTAATGTGATGCTTGTATATTATGAAAGCACATTGAAGAGTCTTTTCATGATTCTCATTCCAACACACATAGAAAGTTTGAACTCATTCATTTTGACTTGTGTAGCCCTATGCCTATTCCTGCTGCAAATGGTAACAAATACATGATGACTTTTATTGAGGGCTACACCAAAATGAGTTGGGTATATGTATTGAAGAAAAATTTTGAATTTTTTAAGACTTTTAAAAACTTTCTTACATGGATTGAAAATGATACAAAATCTCATATTGGATCTATTCATACTAATAATGGAAATAATATACTTCAACAAAAATTTGAAAAATATCTTTGCCAACATGGGATTAAACATCAAACAATAGTTACTTATAATCCTCAATAAAATTGTGCAGTTGAAAGAATGAACATGAAAATCTTTCCACTGATCAAGAAGATACTTTAAGTGATGTGATTAAGAGAATTGGAAGATTTAATATTAATTCCACCCCATCTCATTCAATTGAAAAACCTAGGCCATTTCATAAAGGTCCTCCAAAATGGCTCAATGGAAAATTTTAGGGGCTAATATTGATAGGTGGGCTAATTTTCCATGATTTTCCCACAAAAAAGATTCACCAATTTCCATTTTTTATAAAAATAATTCGCCCAAATTTTACAATATATAATTATTTTACCTTAAAAATCGCCAACATTATATAGATACTATATATAACACCATTCTAAATTTGAATAATTTTACAAATATATCAATAAACATTTTATAGTTTTCATATTAGTGATTAGTAAGATTTGTAAATGTTTTTAAGCTTCGAGATAATTTTCCATCCTTAAAATTTTCCCTGAATGGCTCACAAAGACACTTGAAAGTGTTTGTCCTTATGAGGTTGGAAAGATAAGGACAAGAATCTCTATTAAATAGAATGAAGGTGATGTAGATGATTTTGATTCATCTGTTGATATGCCAAATGTTTCTTACGATTGTGAATTAAATTTGTCTACGGATTTTGAACCAACTTCGTTCAAAGAGGTTGCTTCTCATGATGAATGGAAATAAGTGATGTAGAAAGAATATGATGCTTTGATAAACAATGGCACCTAGGAGCTAGTTGATCCTCCATTGGGAACCAAACTTATAGGTCGCAAGTGGGTCTTCAGGAACAAGTATAAAGTAGATGGCTCACTTGACAAGCATAAATCTAGGCTTGTGGTAAAAGGTTTTACACTAAGGAAGAGGTTGATTATCAGGAACTTTTTCTCCCACAGTAAAATGGGCTGCCATCCAGAATCTATTTTTCCTGATCAGCTCAGAATGGTTGGAAAGTCCATCAAATGGATGTAAAAAATGAATTCTTGAATGGAGATCTAAAAGAGAATATTTTTATGTCTCAACCAAAATCATTTTTTGTGAAGGGATAGGAGCACAAAGTATGTAAGCTTGTGAAATCCTTGTATGGCCATAAACAAGTACCATGAGCCTGGTATGGGAAAATTACTAAGCATCTTCTGAAACTCAATTTCAAACACTATGATCTTAATGATGAAACTTTGTTTCTCAAGAGAATTGAAAAACAATTGTATATCTTGTGGTGTATGTAGATGATTTTCAGATGACAAGGAACAATCAAAATTACATTGCATATATAAAGAAAGAATTGAGAAAAGGTTTTGAAATGATAAATTTTTTATATGTTTACTACTATCATGGTATTGAAGTAACCCAACATCCAAAGTTTATATTCCCCTCCCAAAATAAGTACATTGGAGATTTGTTGAACAAATTTGGCATGGATGAGTGCAATCACTTGACCAATCCAATGGAAGAAAATTTAAATCTCGCATCCACTGATGGAAATGAATTTAAGAATGCAACAAAGTACAAACAACTATAAGAAGTCTAAAATAAATTACTACTACCAAAACAAACATTTTATTTTCTATTGGAATCCTCTCCAGGATTATGCAAAGGGCTTGTGAGGGTCATTGATGTTATCATGGTTTTTGAACTATAATTTTTTAAAGCACTCACGATGGGAGTGTCAACAAAATATTTGTAATAAACAAGAGAAATGTTGATAATGGGACTATTAGCGCATTTGTGAATTCAGTAAATTTAAAAATTCATTGAAAATAGGAGTGTCAGCGTTATCGTGTGTTTGAAAATAGAAAAAGGAAATTTAAATCTTGCATCAACTAATGGAAATGAATTTAAGAATTAATAGGAAGTCTCAAATAAATTACTACCACTAGAACAAACATTTTATTTTCTATTGGAATCCTCTCCAAGTTTATGCAAAGGGCGTATGAGGGTCATTGATGTTATCACGATTTTTGGTCTATAATTTTTTAAATCACTCACAACAGGAGTGTCAGCGAAATATTTGTAATAAACAAGAGAAATGTTGATAATGGGACTATTAGCAGATTTGTGAATTCAGTAAATTTAAAAATTCACTGAAAATAGGAGTGTCAGTGTTATCATGTGTTTGAAAAAAAAAAATGCACTGACAACGGAAGTAGCAGCGCATTTATGTAAAAATGGTGAGTTAAAACTCTATTTTCTCTTTTTTTCTATACAACATAGTAATTTTTGTCATGCTTTCCTAAAAAATGAGAATGAATTTTTCAAAACCAAAATAGGTTTTTGTCCTTAATAGAGCCATTTATAAAAACTTCTCTTGATTTTCTAATAGCTATCACGGTTTTGTATTTTCGAAGGGATTACTGGACCCTATCTTTCAAGATTTCGAGAGGAAAAATCTCTTGGACAATTGTTGACTTGGATGCCACCTCATCAAATTCAATTTTCTAAACCTTGTCTCTAACGATGAATCCAACAATAGCATGATTGTTAGATGCAGATTGGCTTGGAAAATTTCTTATGCATGTACATAAGAGATTTTTACTTCTATTATTGGAGCTACAAACCTACTTCAGTTATTGTATTGTTTATATAGGCAAAGATTGTAGAAGGAATAAGGGTTGGTTTTTATTTGAAGATTTTTCATCCTTGTGTACTCTGAGTAGACCTTTAATGAAAAATAATCTTTATAAGCATTTGTAGAAATTCTTGTGTTGTATTTCCCTATCTGTTTTTGCTTTGTTTTATATTTCCTCATGTCTGATAAAAAGAGTATGAGATTAGGATTCGTGTTTTGTGCTCGTTTTTATTTATTTCTCAGGCAATAATAATTGTTATTGATTTAACCCTCACACCAAATTCCTTCATATTCCTCTAAATCATTGAAATGTCAAAGGAGCTACTCCTACCGTGCTTCTATGTTTTTCTCATCGAAACTGTGTTTGTATGAAACCTAGTTTGGTTAAAATCCATGCCCAATGGTAGTATTTTCACATCGCCCAACCAAATTTTGATCATTTTTCAATAAATCTAGCCATAGGGCTCTTTCCTCATGTTTGATAAAAAGAGTATGAGATTGGGATTCGTGTTTCGTGCTCTCTTTTATTTATTTCTCAGGAAATAATAATTGTTATTCATTTAACCCTCACACCAAATTCCTTCGTATTCCTGTAAATCATTGAAATGTCAAAGGAACTACTGCTATCGTGCTTTTGTGTTTTTCTCATCGAAATTGTGTTTATATGAAACTTGATTGGGTTAGACTCCATTCCCAATGGTAGTATTTTCACATAGCCCAACCAAATTTTGATCGTTTTTCAATAAATCTATCCATAGGACTCAATTGCAAACCTTCTACTACATTGACCTTGAGTAGTTGATTTTTTAGGGAGAGATCCCTCTCTAGGCTGAAGGGCCATCTTTCAACCTCAAAGAAGTTCGAGGTTATCTTAGAGGTTTTCCCGTAACCGGGTTTTCTCTAATAGATAACAATTGGTTTACTACAGAAAAGTTATGAAGTACTTGAAGATAACTCAATACTTTGGACTCAACTATACAGAAGTGGATGATTTCAACTAGATTGGATACTCTAATTTAGATTGTGTTGCAAATAAAGAAATTGGAGTATCTACTTTAGGTTATGTTATGAGCCTTAGATCAAGAGGTGTCTCCTAAAGGTCACTCAAATAATCATTTCCAGCAATTCCAAAACTGAGGCTGGATATGTGGCAATTGCAGAAGCAACAAAGAAGATTGTGTGGCTCAAAAATATTCTGGAAGATTTGTAGGAGAAGCTAGTGAATTCAACTCCTTTTGATTGACAACAAT
>APFE030679974.1:104248-132857 GCA_000404065.3 Pinus taeda
CCACGATGACCTGTTTGGAGCAGCGAAACCCTAGAATCCAAAGCTCTGATACCAAATGTTATGAAACCAGCTCAAGAAAAGATAGAAAAGATAGATCAACGCCTTAGGAATTCAGCCTCTTTGAGGGGGCAACCTCCTTTACATTACATAAATGAACAATTCTTGGATGATACAAATGACAAAACCTCCTTTCTATATATAGGAGTCTAAGGAGTCACAATATAACTCAGCGGACCTAATAATAATAATATAAAGCCACAAAAATAACAATAGAGGGATTCTATGGGGCACAGTAATAACAATATGGGGGCAATAGGGGCACAACAATATTAATAAGAGGTACAACTACCATAGTAATGGGGTAATCACTAGTATTATAGGGACCCAACAGGTTCTTTTGGCTCCCACTGTCAACAATGAATTGCAGCAGTGAACCCTTCACCGACATCTGTGAGTGGAAAATACATTCCCCCTCCTCTGGATCTTCGGGCTCATTCTTCTAGACCTTGGTGGTGGAAGTAGTGGCACTGGGTTCTACGTCAATGATCTGCTTCCCTATGCCATTCCCCTTGTCAGGTTCAGACTCAGGGTTAGAACATGCATCTGATTCGGAAGCCTTCAACTCAACCACCAGCGACTGCTTGGTCTGACACTCACTTGTGTTGTGAGTTGGGCTCTTATGGAACTCATACCACTTTCCTGTGTCCTTATTTAGATTCATGGTGTTGTTATATTCTTGCGGCTTCGACGGGTTGTCTTGGATCACCTTGCCTTGGCTTTGTCCTTTGGTCTTCGAATTTGTGGATCCAAATTCTCGCTTCTTCTATTTAAACTTTTGCTCGATTTTGACACTGTATTGATACGTCATGCCAAGCGAGGAGATGCTCAAGGAATCCATCTCTTCCTGGATGTATCTGTGTAGGCAATCGCGGTATTTGAGTACCAAATGCAGCTCAAAATCCTTGATACCCAACTGTGTGTGAAGGATATGAAAAATGTTTGTGAACTCTGGCACAACTTGGTCTCTTCCTTGTCGTAGCATGGTCCATTTGATGTATTTGTCCTCATAGCTCTTGATAGGGTAATACTACTCCTTGATGGCATCCCAGAATGAATTATAAGTGGGTGCGGCTGAAAGTAGTGAGCCTGTGCTTTCGTCCTTATACTCGCAGTAGGTTTCCCACCAATCCTTGACGTGGGGGGCTACTTTGAGAAGAGTGAAAATAATCTTTTCACGATTGGAAAAATCATGAACATAAAAATACCCATCTAGTAGATCTAACCATTTATCTACAGCATCTGTGTCTATTTGACCCTTGAAAATGGGGATCTCAAAATTAACTTGTACCTTAAAGGGTGTAGTGTTTCCAGAATAGTTGTTGGAAGCTGATTTGTCACCTCTCGGTAGCCATAGAAGGATCTGCGCAAATTTGTCCATCATCACATTCCTTTGTCACTCGAGGGCCTCTTCGAGCCAGATTTTGATAGGATCTCCTACCCCCTCGTCTTTCTTTTCATCCGCCATGGGAGGCTATCTAGATTTGTGAGGTTGTTCTTAACATGGGAAGAAATGAAAACTACATTCTTAGAGAAATATAAGGATTACTGTATGCCCCATAATCTTAAGGATGAAGTCTTTAAAATGGTGCAAAAAAAATTTGAAAATCTTGAATATTTCGTTGAAAGATTTGCTTATAATGTTAAAAGGGCTAAAATTCATGAACTAGATGAAGAAACTTTGAAAGCTCTCTTATTAAAATCCATCAAATATGAGTGGATTGATCTTATTGATTTGATCGGTAAGGGACATATTTCTCAGTTATCATTTGGAGAAATTTATGAGTTATGCATACACATTTAAAGAAGTAAGGAAGGAACTGGGAAAAATCCAAGAGATCCTCTCATGTCTAGGAGTAATAAATCTGCAAGTGGGACAGTAAGTAGGGATGAACTAGGCAATTTACTTGACAATTTTAAAACAGTCATTTTGGGAAGTCTTAGTGAACAAATAGATACCCTTAAAGTGAAAAACAAGAAAAATGATGAAAGTGTTGCATTATCAATCTTTTGTCCCAAATGTAGAAAGAAACATGCTCTAAGAGAATGCCCTCTTGTTTTAAAAAGTGTAGAAACCTATGCTATATGTGAAGAAAATCATGATAGAAAAGAATGTCCTTCAATAACAGGTCCTAAAGTTGTTTATCAAGAGGAAATAATATCAAATCAAGGAACCCCTATGTTTTATTGTTAACAGACCATGGTAAAATTCAAAACCAAATATGACTCAGTGTTTTAACACTTAAGCAATTGCACAACCATCACAAAACAATTAGACTGCACCCATGCCCTGGCAATCTTGGCCTCAACCTTGGGCACAAGGATGATAAAATACTTATGGGAAATATCCTCAATATCAAAAACCTTACCTTGTTTTCCCACCACAATATTTTCCTCAACATGTTCAACCAACTCAACCTCATAATCTGAATCCACAACTTTCATTACCATCCCTCAAAGACGAAATCAATTGCTTGATCAACCACTTCCAAATCAAAATAATAGTAGAAATTCATAGCTTATTTACAATATGAAAGGACAAAATTTCTAGACCTACATGATAACTCCACTAGATCCAAACAATGTCCAACTTAGATCCAATAGAGTATTGGAAAAGAAGTCCCCATCAGTTGTTATTCAGGAATCTAAAAAGGGGAATCTCTCTAAAAAAGAGAAGTCTCTTAATCAAGAAGAGAAATCTAAAAAACAAACCACCCTTGTACATTCTGATGATATTCCAATAAATTCAACTCCTGTCATAGAACAACCTTCAATATCTTTCCAAACAACACCTTTTCTTGGGAGATTAAAAATTGATGAAGGGGTAGAAAAACAGATTTTGTTGCCTGATTATGATATGATAGATGAACTCAAGAAGGTTTGTATAAAAATTCCTTTATTACAATCTATCAAATAAATACCAAAATTGAAAAGACAATCAGGGAACTGAGTATTAAAAGGCTACAAAGAAAGAGAAAATAAATCAAAAGAATTCAATTAGTTGGAAATTTTCATATATCATGATGGGAAAAAGAACAATTCAAAAATATATTGATCCAGGAAGTCCCATTGTGAAAACACATATCAATGATATTGAAATTCCAAACACATTGATTTATTTAGGAGTAGCTATAAACATCATGAATAAACAAACTATGAATAAATTGAAACTTCCTAATCTTCAATATACACCTACCTTGTTGCAATTAGTAGACAGATCTATTATTAAACCTGACGGTATATTAGAAGACATATTTGTATCTTTAGATCTTGGGAGTATCCTATTGATTTTATGATTCTAACGCCCAAGGGTAATTTAGGAGGACATCCATTGATTCTAAGAAGACCATGGTTGGCTACAGATGATGCTTTTATAAATTGCAGATTTAGTGATATGTCTATTTCTGATCGAAGTTCAACAAAGAAATTCACATTATATCCTCCTGTAAAAATAGCAATAGAAGTAGAAAGTTAAGAATGGATAGATGATGATATTCATATGCAACAAATCTTTATTACTTCGCAAATAGATGAAGAAGATCAGACTTTCAATTTAATGGAAAATATTGAGTCTTCCTCATATTATGAATCTAATCAAAGTGTTGGGCAGGGAATCCCCCCAAGGCATGTTTCGGGGCTCAAAGCCCAAGTTTTGACCCATTCTTGTTGTAAATATTTGCGAATTGCGGGCATGGAGAGCGAAATGTATGATAGAGTTATAGGGTTCTCCGCCCTAGTTTTGTAATATAATGTCAGCTATATAGACCTACTCGTGGTCCGCAGACCATGGGATTGTAAAAATAGAGCGAGGCTCTAAGTGTAAAGAGATAGAGAATAATAGAGAGATAGGAAGAGTCTAAGTGATGAAGAGAAGTTTGTCTTTGGGTCGTAGGGTAGGAGAAGGCTCTGCAGCTGAGTGCGCAGAGGCCTAGTCGTCTGCAGCTGAGTGCACAGACCCCTGCAGTTGAGCGCGTAGGGCAGAGTTGAGTCTGTAACCAAGGAAGGAATTAATAAAGAGAATTTTTATCATTATGTGTATTTGTTCTCGAGTTAATGCATGGTTGATATAAATTGAAAATATATTTTTTATTTACTGCGCGCACCTGTATGAATAGTTTATGCTGTTAAGTATAATTTTAAGCACACAAGTAGGCTAAAATAATCAACTAATATTGGAATACTAGTAAGGACTTGGGTAATAATGCAGAAAGGCATCGTTCGGCCCTCGAGTAGGGCTGCACAAAGGCAATATATCAACCTGCCAGGTATGGGAAATTGTGCAAAAGTGACCTGTGCGCAAGGCCGAACCGTGGACCAATTGAACTCATCAGACATCTCTAGGGTGCAGAAACCTGGTTCTAGCACCCTCCCATACTACTTCAGGTGAGACCTCAATCCGTGCTCTGCGAGCTATTGCTAAAAGGGCCAGTAGTACCGCGATTTGCTTAGCTAACTTAACTTTGAACCTGGGTCAGGCATGAATAAGCCAAAAAATGGTTCCATTGCCGAGACCAGGATCTGCATAAGAGATGTCTGATCTTGTGTCACTAGAATCTGACAAAGAAAGAAATTGAAGAGTGGTTTGGACATAAAGATTCATGAGTTCGCAGCACAGAAAAATAAGAATCTGTAGTTATCAAAGGAAGAGTGGTTAGATTTCTACTTGTATATGGAAATCCACGAAATTTTCTTTGCATCCGTCCCCTCTAAGTTGTATGAGTGGATCGTGAAGCTAGCAGATAGTCAAGGAAAGTGTAGGCTCAACAAACCCATTGTGTGAACACCAGAGTCGATGCGTAGACTGGAAGCAGCAAAAGATAAGATCATGCATGTTGTGGACCATTGGGTCGATCGAATTATAAGAGGGTTTATCACCGAGTTCGTGGTAGACACTTTAGTCAGCTACGACAAGGTGGAACGACACTTCCTCAAAGAACCGCAAGTCAGTACTTTAAATCTTTGAACACTTGGATTAAGATGTTATTGTGTGAAAAGAAGGTTATGCGAATAAATTGTTGTTTGGGGCTATGTGGAGTGGGAGGATCTACAAAAATGAAGGTAGCACAGAACTACAGTTCAGCCCCTTGATTTCACCTCCGTGGGAAAGCGAGAAATAGCTCATGAAAGTATCACCAAGAAGCTCGTTCAGTATGATAAAGCAACGAATTCTGCACATACCACCCACACCTACACCACCACTAGTTTCACCATCTTCACCCCCGTCTTCGCCCACACCACCTCCGCCACCACCACAGTTCAATATGGCGAGCATGATAAAATTATCGATGTTCAAAGGAGTAGGGAATGAAGATTCAGACTAGTTTTGGTTCATGGTAAAGGTTGTATGGGAAGTGTAGGGAGTCATGGATGACAATATAAAGAAGGCAACGCTGGTAAGCGCTTTGCAGGATTGCACACTGATGTGGTACATTAAGCATTCCAATGACAGCCCAAATGTGGGGATCGTGGATATCCAAGCTGTGCTAAACAGGGAATTTAGTAGGAAAAAATTAGAGACACGGTCGATAATTGGATTTAAGGAAATCACGATGCTTCCAGGCGAGACCCCTTGGGAGCTAGATCAAAGGCTGAAGTGTATGATTCATGAAGCCAACATGACCTTGATGGATGGGCAACACCGTGCATGGTTTGTAGCTTCGCTAAAACTGCATCTAAGGAGCGCACTATAATAGTAGAAGCTATCCACTTAGGCCAAGGCCTTGGAAATCACAATGAGATTACATGAGACCTCGATACAAGATCCTAACCTAAGAGTCCAACAGATCCATGTGCAGTTGAAAAAATTGTGCCTTGAGATGCAGAGTCTGAAACAAGACAGGACAGCTTGCCTAGAAGTGTGCGAGGAGGTATGGTGCATAAAGTGTAAAGGCCATGCACATGACAAGGACCATTGTCCAGTATTCACAAACTACCTAGCAGGAGGAGGACCAATGCCATTGAGACCAAAGGCACGAGGAAGACCAAGCGTGGCACCTGCATTATGGTGCATGATTTGTCAGATAGGAGGAAAGCATGCTACAGATAACTGCCATCTATTACATAAGTATACACAGAGTTCCCAGCAGTTGTTCTGTAATTTCTATAGGTCAATAGGCCATGATGAGTGCACCTATAGTAGTTATGAACTGATGATGGACTGAACTCCTACCTACAGAGTTTAGACTGAAACATGGGCCCTCAATCAAAATGCAGGGATGGCATGCACTGGATTTTAGGGGCGCAGACGAGGTCGAGGTGGAATGGGACCAGGAAGAGTTTGCAGACAGCTAATCTGTTACAATTGCGGAGGACCAGGGCATTATGCCTGTGATTGTATAAATCCTACGAGACCATCATGCTTATATTATACCCAGTTTGATCATGAGATAGAGGTCTGTCCCGCGCTAATAGTGAGGTTGCGTGATAAAGGATCACTCCAACCTCCCCCAACTCAAAACTTTCAAATAATGAGGTCTGAGTCGTGCAAGGAAGACCCGAATGTAAACATCGTGCTCCAAAGTGGTAATACAGTAGGAGATGACAAAGGCAAGCAGCCCAAAGAGAGTGCCTGGGTTCACAAGGCTCCAACAAAGGAACTAGAATTTGATTTAGAGCACGCTAAGGACACATTCATGGAAGCTAAGAAGAGCTTTGTGGAGGCCTCCACTTCAGGTAGTAGAGACAAACTGGAACCAGAAATGGACCCATCAATGCTCACTACCTTTTTGGAGACATGCATGAAGCTGCCGCACTACAAAAAAGCTGTGAAGGTATTGCAAGAACTCATCATTAAATGTGTTGGGACTATGCCAGGAGACCCACATGCAGTCTGGAAGCTTGGGAAGCATACAACGCGAATAAGAAGAGAGATGAGATTGACCGTGCAGATCAGGGAATATGAAATGGATCGAGTGATTTTGGATCTTGGATCAGACGCAAACGTCCTGCCAAAGCAAACATGGAAATGCATGGGCAGGCCCCCGTTGCAATGGTCTCCTATTGAATTGCAAATGGCGAACCAGCAAAAGATCCTACCCATGGGAAGATTGCAGGGAATATCGGTGGATATCGAAGGTGCGAGAGCGCTTGCAAATTTCGAAGTGATAGAGGCTGTTGATGAAAACAATCCCTATCCTATGCTACTGGGAATATATTGGGCCACTGACATGAATGAAGTGATAAATCTAAAGAAGCGCAAGATGATTTTCCAAAAAAAGTCACTATGCGCAATGGTACCTTTAGACCTTGATGACGATCTAGACTGTATCTATAAGATAATCACATGGGAGTAGGACTGGGTGAATCCAATAGCGGATGGTAGGATTTCATGGGAGCGCAAAAGCTCCCGCACCTCATATTCGGACGATGAGATAGAACAACGACAGAACTGGTTACACGAGTTAACCATGCTCTACTGTAACATGATGACAAGGTCTCTACGATGCGTGGAAAAAAAGGTAAGAGATCTGCCTATGTATGATGGGCTGAGTGAGGTGGATGAATTCCTGAACAAATTTGAAAGAGAAGTACCGAAACCACAACGTTTCGATTCTTTGAAATGGGCACTGTGTGCTACGCCCACAAGATGGTGGGGTATGCATCAAAGAAGTTTTGAGGACTGGCGCGATGCAGAAGGATGATTCTCAAGTGATTTGGAAAGCCTGAGATGTGGATGAAAGCTGGGCATGATGGATGAAACAACCTATGCCCCCACCTCTCCAGATGGGTACAGGCGTATGGTGTGCATTTTTCACGAATGTACACCATCCTCGTGATAGGAAGCATGACCAACAAGCATCAACGGGCAAGACAATGGCGCGAATAACGAAGTATGATAAGACAAATCACGCCAAAGATTATCCGCGTGGAAGCCTTTGACAAACTATGCGAAGTACTGAACGCAATCCACCATGTGAAACACACTGACTGGGACCTGTGCGTACCAACAGTACTATGGGCTTATAGGACAACGTGCAAGAAATTAACGAGACAAACACATTTCTGGTTAGTTTATGGAATGGAAGTTGTCATGCCGATGGAGTATATTGTACCTAGTCTGTGAATAGCAGCGCTCATAGGTATGACGAACTGCGAAGATCTAGAAGAAAGGCTTGCACAATTGGAAGAACTTGAGGAAGAATGGTTCCTAGCTAGTTTTCATCAGCAGGTACAAAAGTAGCACAGGAAGGCATATTACGATTGCCATATTAAGTTGCGCACCTTCAAGGTAAATGACTTAGTGTTGTTGTATGATAGTAAGTTTGAAAAATTCCCGGGAAAGTTTAGAATGCATTGTCTGGGACCATACGTGGTTAAGTAGGTCATTGACGTAGGTAAAGTACAACTAGTCAAACTCAATGGAGAACCTCTCCTAGGAAAGATGAATAGCAGCCGCTTGAAGCCCTACATGGGGGGCCTGACTATCTGGCTGACCGGCAGAAGCACAATCTTCGTGCTCCAAGGATCCAGAAAAAGGTGTGGGACTATAAACATATGCAACAAATATGGTAGAGATTTAGCAAAGCAGTCCAGACACAGAGGTCTCAGAATAGCGCATGTAGCAGATCCAGCAAGAAGTAGCTCAGTGTGTTGCTGACCTCCACGCAGTTTGAGAACAGTTGGAGGGACTCCGTGCAAATATCGTCGCACCAACAAAATGACTCGAGGGTGAGTCACAATGTTTGTGTTGGGAGCCTAGTGGGCATGGAATCTTCCCTAAGGCATGTTTTTGGGTTCAAAGCCCAAGTTTTGACCCATTCTTGTTGTAAATATTTGTGAATTGGGGGCATAGAGCATGAAATGTGTGATAGAGTCACAAGGTTGTCCACCCTAGTTTTGTAATAGGATGTTGGTTGGATAGACCTACCCATGGTCCGCAAACCATGGAATTGTATAAATAGAGTGAGGCTCTAAGTGTAAATAGATAGAGAATAATAAAGAGATAGGAAGAGTCTAAGTGATGAAGTGAAGTTTGTCTTTGGGTCGTAGGGTAGGAGAAGGCTCTGCAGCTGAGTGCGCAGAGGCCTAGTAGTTCGAAGTTGAGTGCGCGGACCCCTGCAACTCAGTGCCCAGGGTGGAGTCGAGTTTGTAACCAAGGAATGAATTAATAAAGATAAGTTTTATCATAATTTTGTGTATCTGTTCTTGAGTTAATGCATGGTTGATATAAATTGAAAGTATATTGTTTATTTACTGCGCGCACCTATATGAATGGTTTATGTTGTTAAGTATAATTTGAAGCACACAAGTAGGCTAAAATAATCAACTAACATTGGAATACTAGTAAGGACTTGGGTAATAATGTAGAAGCGTGGCGTTCGGCCCCCGAGTAGGGCTGTGCGAAGGCAGTATATCAAGCTGTGAGGTACGATAAAGTGCATGAAGCGACCTGCATGCAAGGTCGAACCGCGGACCAATTTAACTCATCAAACATCTCCAGGGTGCAGAAACCTAGTTCTAGCACCCTCCCATACTACTTCGGGTGAGACCTCAGTCCGCACTCCACAGGTTGTTGCCGAAAGGACCAAGTACCAGGATTTGTGTGGCTAAATTAACTCTAAACCTGGGTCAGGCCCCAATAAGCCAACACAAAGTTTTTAAGAACAACGAAATATTTAATATTTATTATCTCGTCAAGTATATTTACCTTCTATGGAAAAATTTGGCAATTCTCCAATAGAAATCTTCCCAGAAAAATCCTTGAATATCAATAATAATCTGGAAGAATTTCAAAAGAATGAGTTAATAAATAAGTTACAAGAACATTCCTCTACTTATGCATGGGAATACACTGACATGGAAGGAATTGATCCTAATACTTGTATACATCATATTTACATTGAAGAAAATGCTAAAGCAATCTGACAGCCTCAGAGAAGAATGAATCCAAATTTAACAGAAATTGTTAAAGAGGAATTACAAAAATTGTTAAATGTGAATTTCATTTATCCAATATCAGATAGCCAGTGGGTTTCACCATTGGTAATTGTTCCAAAAAAGAATAGAAAATGGAGACTATGCATTGACTATAGGGAATTGAATAATGCTACCTTAAAATATCATTCCACTTCCTTTCATAGACCAAGTTTTAGATATATTGGCAAGAAATAAATATTTCTCATTTCTAGATGGTTTTAGTGGATATAACTAGATCTAAGTAGCTCTAGAAGATCAAGATAAAAACACTTTTACCTTTCCATGGGGAACCTATGCCTACAGAGTACTTCTGTTTGTGTTGTGTAATGCACCTGCAACATTCCAAAGGGTAGTTTTAGGAATTTTCTCTAATCTAATTCATGATTGTGTGGAAGTTTACATGGATGATTTTACCGTGTATCGACATTCCTTTGAAGAAGCTCTTAAAAATTTGTAAAATGTTCTCATTAGATATAACGAATAAAATCTCTCATTAAGCCATGAAAAATGTGTTACGATGTTTACTGAGGGGATTGTTTTAGGACACCATATTTCAGGGAATGGAATTAGAGTGGATACATATAAAGTAGATGTTATTTCTAAATTATTAATTCCAACTTGTCAAAGAGATGTTAGAAGTTTTCTTGGTTTCACTGGTTACTATAGAAGATTCATAGAAAAATTTACAAAAATTGCTTCTCCACTTTTCAAATTTCTCACAAAAGATTGTCAATTCAATTGGAATTCTGATTGCCAAAAAGCTTTTGAAACATTGAAAGAAATGATTTCTGAATCACCCATTCTAAGAGGGCCAAACTGGAAGTTACATTTTCACATTTCAACCAATTCTTTAGATACAACATTAAGAGTTATATTAGGATAGAAGGATTTAACTCTTTATGCCATTTACTATACCAGTAAATATTTGACTCTTGTGGAGTTAAATTATACTGTAGCAGAAAAAGAGTTTTTAGTTGTTATCCATGCCATTAATAAATTGAGAAATTATATCACTAGTTACGAAACCTTTGTACATATAGATCATTCTTCAATTAGGTACTTAATGAATAAACCAATCACTATAGAAGAATTACAAGATGGTTATTGTTGTTACAAGAATTCAATATTACTATTTTGGATTGACCTAGAAAACAAAACACAGTTGTTGAGCTTCTATGTAGGATTCAAAAAGATAATAATGATGTGCCTATAGAAGATAATTTTCCTCATGCGTATCTTTTTGCAGTATCTATTAAATCTCCTTGGTTTGTATATATTGTTAATTATTTGGCTAAAGGAAAGTTACCATTATATTTGCCTCCTTGAGAGAAAAGAAAGGTAATTAAAATTAGTGCATCTTACTCATGGATAAATGGATAATTGTACAAAAAAACCCCCGATCTAATTATTCGAAGATCTGCCAGAGAAGGTGAAGTACCAGAGATATTAAAGGCTTGTCATGATGAACCATGTGGAGGACACTTTGCTGATAAAAGAACTTCTTACAAATTCATTCACTTAGGATATTATTGGGCTTCCCTTTTCAAGGATGTTGAAGAATATGTAAAGAGATGTGATAGTTGTCAAAGAATGGCGAAACAGGTTCCTTCAGATGAAATTCCCCTACAACCTCAGGTACTCATTGAACCTTTTGATAAATGGGCTCTGGATTTATTTTGGTCCAATTAATCCACTATCAAAACAAAAAGGGTACATTCTTGTTTGCACTGATTATGTTACAAAATGGGTAGAATCTAAAGCACTTCCTTCTGCTACTGAAAATGTTGTAGTTTCATTTCTTTTTGAGGATATTTTTACTCATTTTTGTGTCCCAAGGGAAATTTTGATAGATCAAGGTACTCAGTTTACATCCAAGTTGGTATAGAAGATAATGGAGGAATACAAAATCAAACATCAAAAGTTCACTCCATGTCATCCAAAGGAAAATGGATAGATGGAATCCACCAATAAAGTAGTTAAGTAATTCTTACTATGACCATGCATCTGCACAGAAGAGACTAGGCAGAAAATATTCTAGAAGTTTTATGGGCATATCGTACTACATGGAGAAATTATACTAGATACACTCCCTATGAAATTGTTTATGGGAATAAAGTCTTATTTCCTATTGAGTTCCACGTAAAGACCTTCAAGAAAATAGTTAAATTAGGTCTTGATCTATCTAAAGCACCATAAACAAAGAATAGAGCAGCTGAATGAACTAAATGACATAACACAAAATGCTATTCAAAGAACCAACATAGTTCAACAATAAAGATCCAAATCGCATGACAAGTACAAAAAAGAAAGGAAATTTGAGCTAGGATATTGGGAATTACTTTTTGACTCAAAGTTTAAAGATTTTCAAGGAAAATTTCAAACTCATTGACTTGGGCCTTATGAGATTGAAACTGTCTTTGATAATGGTGAAATCAGGATGATAACCATTGATGAAGAAAGAGTGACCTTCCTTGTAAATGGTGATCGATTGATAATTATCATAAGCCATTGACAAAGGAAGAATTTGTTAAAAATTTGGAAGACAACATTGATTTGAAGATGATTAGGAAGGATTTTCCTTCCTCTCTAACTTCATTTGTAAAGATTTTTGTTTTCTAATAAAAATAAAAATAAAAGTGATTAATAAGTAAATGATAATAAATTGTATAAACATGAAAACCCACACTATTGGCATGTTTATACAGAAAATTTAGGATGACAGGAATTCTGGCACCCTCTTTTCTTTTAAACCCTATTCTAATGAAATTTTCTTTGAAACCCTCTTTTTCTTTTTCAAAATAAGCAACGACGTAATTATTGAGAATCTACAGCTTTTACAAAATTTTGCTACTGATATTGACAAGGATCATCAACTGGGATAATTGAAGATTTTGGCAGAAAAGAATGATCAAGTTTGTAATTGAAGGCACCCAAGGACATTCTATAAAGGTCAACCAAAGCATTAGAATTATAGATCCAAAGGTATGTAAATATTAGATTAAATAAATAAGTTAAAAAACTAGGTTATGAAATAAGATAGACGTTGCTACTACCATTCAAAATAATCATTACTATTCCAACTTCAAACTAAGTTATAAATACTATGCCTTATTAATGAAGTTGGCCATAAGCCCATTAATAATTCATCATTACACAGATACTCTGCTCCATAAACCTTGTTTCATCAATAATTGCGCTCTTATTCATATTCCATTTTCCTGAAAGGCCTTTTCACCCATTTCCATTAAACGATTTCACTCTTGTCCATACTCAAACTGCCAAAACATTTGAACTCCATAACCTTGTCAAAGGAAGAAAATGCAGGTTAAAAATTCGTTAACATGGGGGTTATTATGAGAACCGAGTCGAATGGGAGGAAATTCATTGAAGGATATCCCCAAGTCAAATAGATGTTGCAGTAGGCACAATGGTTGGAATTTGTAGAGAAATTTGATGGCTATGAAAGAGAGGTGACCAAGTATTTTACCCGAGCGTTTGATGGAGTGGAAGAAGAAATTGGAGATATTAAAATAGTGGTCACAAAATATGTCATGGCAAAAGTCACTAGATTACCTAGGGTTGGTGAGAGATGGTTCAAAAACAAAGGAATTGAAGGAAATTAATGGAAGAGATTTCTTACAAAACCAAGGTATGGATACTTCAATTTTTATTAAAGGAGTCCCAAGTACAACTCTTAAAAGAAAATGGAGAAATTTACTATTGGTTATCAAAAAAATTATTACTTGTGAAGGTATATTTGTTTGTATGTTCTTCTATCATATATGTTTGATGATGCACATTCTTGAGGGTAATGAAATTAATATGCCTTGTTTCTTACTCAATAGTCTAAAGAAAATGACCGATAATACTCAAAGGAAAACACAATCTATTGAGAATACTTTATATCATTATGGTCTAACAAAAATGTTTATTGAAGCCCACCTCGAGAGCATGGGAGATGATTGGAAATTTTTTCTAGTCAGGAATCATTTTAAAGAGATAGAACAAGAAGAACCTAGTAGAAAAATAAAAATAAGTAGAAGAAACCCAACTCTAAACCCTCAAGATGACCTACCTCTACAATCAGAGCAACCCTCAGAAGATGAAACTCCTCTTGTTGATGTATTAGAAAATATTAAGAATAAGAAAAACCAGTGACAAGGAACAAAGTATGTCTAGAAAGAAATGAAAGGAAACGGAATAAGCAAAGACTGAACAAGAAAAAGTTCAAAAAAAAAATCCTCTTACTAAAGCTTCATCTACATTTAGGAGAAGTTCCAGACTCAACAAATCAATAACGGAATCATCTCAACAGTCTGTAGAGTTTGTCAATTTGGAGGAAGATGAAGAACTGAAGATTCCATCACTAGTTTTGTCACCAACTTTATCACCAGTTTCATCACCAATTTCTAATACAGTAAGAAGAACACTTGAAATTGACCCATTTCAGCAAGGGATATATGATTACATAGAGTCTTCGGAGAATAAAGCTACAGAAAAGGTCACTGTCTTCTCAAATCAAGGAATTCAGTCTAATAGTCCACAAGATCCTCCAATTGTGAATCCTCTCAAACAAGAATTTTTTGAATTGGAGACACTAAATAGACACTTAAAACAAGAACATGAAACATTGAATGTGCAAAATGAAATAAAAAGGACTCAAAATGACAACATTCTCTTACATCTTGCTCTGTTGTATGATAATAATAAAAAGCTAAAGGAAAAGAACAAATCCCTTAAGGGAACAATCATAAGTATGAAGTATAAGGTTATGATGAAGAAACCAAGGATGGAAATCACTAAGAAAAAGGAAAAGAAGACAAATCTGGACGTTTTAGCTCAAGTTTTTGAAGGCGTTCAGTAACAAGCAAGGTTCATCAATTTTGAAATTTTTGCATAAGGATATGCAATGACTTTCGTGTGGGGGAATGTTGAGCCTCACAATTTCTTCCTTTGGACGCCCTTTTTCACTCTCTTAATTTCTTTTTGACCTCCATAATCACACAGTGGGCATCAAAATGCAGGATTATGATATGGTAGGTATATAATTTTCTTGTATTTCATAAATTTATAATGTTCTTTATTATTTAGTCTAATTTTTGCTTCAGTTACCGAATTGCAATGATTCTGCAGCTAACACATGATTCTGCAGCCAAGTCTGTGGTTTGACAGGTTCCAAGGTGCTCACTGGGAAGCGAAATATATGGATAGGTGGCAATTGATGCACTCAACAATTTCCTCCTATTCTCATGAAACAGATCGATGGAAGAAGGTCCTAGTGATTTGGTCAAAGATAAAGTCAACCCCTATAAATTGGCAACACACGAGTGAGATCAAGATATATGCCTCATGGTTTGCTTTGATAATAGAAAATCATGAGAAAATTATGTTATATTATCGTTTCTAGTTAAAATTAGTATTCTGTTGAGAAGGATTAGGCATAGAGACCTGAACTGTTAATGCTATGAGCTTTATAAATAAGTCTCTCGGTAGGAACGAAAATTTGTTAAGAAGTACGTGACAGTGAAGACTTAAAACTATATTTTTAATATTCAATTTATGAAGAACCTTTTCATTTCAATGCATGGTTGACTGTTTGATTAATAGCATGATTACCTACTTCTTGTGGAGGGCCCCCTTGAGCAGTAAGGATTCTTGTTCATTTTCAGTAGATAGAATTTCTATATAATTTCATAAGAATTATGTTATGTTCAATTAGTAGGTGCGTTTTTTATTTATTTCAGATTCAAATTATGATTGGTTTACGAATCATTTCCATTTTTATAGATGCACATGAATTAAGCATAGCAACAGTGATAGAAACAATATGATTTTATACTTAGACATAACTTTATTTTCCTTATAGAACAAAGGATTTATTTCCAGAATTGGATGTTTCATTTCAAGCATCCGTGATTTATAATTCAAGAAAGTGTGCATGTATTTAAGAAGAAATCTATTTCATTTTGGTTTCAAACAATTATGAATGATATTCTTATAGATTTTTGATGAGATTAATAGTAGTCATTCCCTTTGAAATCAAGTGTGTATATAATTAGTGTGAAGAATGTAATTAATTTTCATTTACAATAAGTGTGGGATTGATTTACTTATATGCAAAATTGTGAGATTTTATTTTAAAGCAAAGTGTGAGATTTTCCATAAGTAGTCTTCAGTAAAAGAGTGTGATCATTTCATTTTATAGGAATAATTACTTTCCTCATGTGCATTTCAATAACTTACTTTAGAATTTATATTTCAATAACTCAACTTAATTTAGAATTGGTGTGAATAACCAAAGGCATTTAGTATATACAATACACTTACACTTCATTATCTTACTATTCATGGATGATAATTTACGCAAGTAATTTAATATTAATTAACTTAGCAAACATGCGCGGTTTTGAAGACTAAGCACCAAGATAGGCATATTATATAATGAAACCTTTAATGTAAGGTACACATATACTAAACATGCTCTTTAATACCAACTCGAACCAAAGCTAAGGAGGCCCAAACATCTTGTTGATTAGTGATTGTCATTGATGTCAACCCAAGTAGCACCGAGGCTACCCCGATCTTGCATGGTCATTTTGACTTGATAACTTAATTTATTCTGAGTCAAGGATCTTCTGTGTGGAATCTACTCGTTGAGATGTATTAGTTGATATATTTCATGCCACGTAACTCTTCACGGTTTGAGAGATATTCGTGTTTGAAGTTATTAACCCTAGCTAGTGGGCTAAACCCCTATGTGGTTGTGGTGTGGCACTCATAAGTTGTTGTGGTCATTGAATATTCAATAATTAATAATTCTTTTTTTCTCCTAAAATCCCTCCAACTTTCACTTGTTGAGGACCCTCTCAACTCAAGAAATTCATATAAATAGTGACCCTCGTATCCTCCTCTAGTAGGGATTTTATGGTTTCAAACACGTCATCATGGAATTTTCACTATAACTTTTTTCTATGAAGCTTCAAAGGTTCAAATTAAAAAAAAATTAAAAAAAATGAGCTGAAATCTTGATGAATGTCATGACCCAATTTCAAAACTTGGTTCGCTATATTTTCGGAGATATGATCTAAGGAAGTTAGGGTTTTTGCAGGCTCCTGAATTCCATGTCAAATAGGTGACGTTGGTAAAATCGTCATAATTTTTTCTCTGCACATTGGATTCAAATTTCGTAAATAATTACATAAAGACAATAGACTGTAGTTTGTTGGGTATTGTTTTCATGGCTGAAGGTGGCAATAGTGACACATGGAACTTCATACAAATTCAATCTACTATACTAGTCTATAATCTAGTCATCATGGGAGATTGGGTATAACTCTTTCTTGAAGAATCCAATCTCAATTAGACCTATGGGATTGGAAAGAGGACTCATACGTATACCACAGGATAAAATTTCAAACCTTTGAGATCTGAAATTACATAGATACAACAAATTCAATATAAAGCTCTGAAAAGGCAAGCAAAAGCATGCATTCAAGGATCAATGCAGTAAGGACCACACATCAACAGTCAAGGGTAAGTCTCCTACAGCAAGGTATGTATGATTAGTGTTTACATTTGAATTTTTAGTATCATCTCTGACATATGTTTTTGCAGGACAATGTATGTATATACCGGGTCTCAGTTATATGTCTATGTCTCTATATGTCACAATTAGTTTTGATACCACATTTCGGATGTCCTATTCTTGATACTACAAATTTGATGCTACATATTCTTGATGCTACACGAAGTCTGCTAAATCTATATGATGTTGTAGGTTTATGTCACTTGTCTTGTCATGGTTGATAGAATGGTCTCTATTGTTGTACTTCGAACTTGGTCCATCACAAGTCTAGGGTATGCCATCAATTTTTATGGTATATTTCTTTAGGTCAGTTTTAGACATAGTCTTGCATAGAGTCAATCCTATATCAAGAGTGGTAGTCTTTGTCTCCTGCTACAACAAGTCAACAATAAAAGTAATAAGCACATTTTAGGTATGCATTGTAATTTTAATTTGTATTTATTCATTATTATGCACCTACATGTGCTTTGCAAGAAGAGATAATTTGAATGGTATTTTGTTTTGTTTTGGGATTGGTTTCACTAGGAAAATTTTGCATGCAAGTAGAAGAAGATTCAAGTACAACATCAAGCAAGAATTCAAGAGAAGAAGTATGAAATCAAAGGAAGCATTACAGCGGGACATACTTGAAGACATGAAAGTCATCCAAATATCATGAAGTATTCTTAAGGCCAAGAGTCATCATTGTAAAATTCTAAAAGAGTCATTTGTAAAAGATTCATCATTGTAAAGTTGTAAAAGTGTCATCATTGTAAATATTGTAAAAGAGTCATTTGTGAAAGAGTCATTTTTCCTAGAGTCAAAGAGGCAGTGTTGGGAGGTATAGGAGTCACTATTGGGATGATTTCATGGTTGGGTTGCAGTTCATAGAGTGATTGGGTATTTGGTCAAGCACACAAAAATCACTGTACATCTTATTGTATCATGGATTGTTGTCCCTAGTTTTGGAATCCATAGTCTTGTCTTATTTCTGTCATTATAGGGTGACAGAGAGGTGTTAGGAAAACGTCTGAAGTTTCCTACAGGTTGGGCCTTGTGAACACTTCAGGGTTGTAGGGTGGTTCTGGGGCGAGTTGTGGCTCCCTAGGGTGTTGGGGCATTCATTCAACTCATTACTGAAGAAACCATATTGTTGGGGCGTCCTTCCAATGGGAGCTAGAGAGGAATGTTTTTCTAGAATTCCAGGAAGTTGTTGCTTCATTTTAATTGGGGCTGTAGATTAAAGAACTTATTAGAAAAGCGTTCATTGGTTTTTGACCCGAAGGGGGTTTACCACTTAAAATTTGTGTGCCTATTGTGTTCTTTTATTTATTTTTATTACCACATAAACATTAATAATAATTACACATTAAATAATGCTCTAAAAATATTTAAAAGTGTTAATTTCTAAGGAACAGTGACTCACCCCCCTCTCAATAGTTCCAACACATATTATCAATATAAACCTTCATCGGGTACAAAGTGGGCTTTACCCACGTCTCTAAAGGATATTATTTTTCTTAAAAGAAATTACAGGCAATCACATGGAAGTCATAAAGCTTAGAAAATCAGCACATTTCAAAAACCCAGTTCACTCTTTGACCAAATATGTAATAGAACCCCATATGGACAAATATACATATCAGGTAGACACATAAATAAAATACAATTACACAAGTGGAAGTGAAAAACCTGATGGGGTGTTCATAAGACCCTAATCGCGTAAAACTATAACAGGGTTTGGCCATTAAATACATAACCTGCCATGGGAAACCAAAAGCTAGGGTAAGAAACTGGAGATGAAACCAAGAGCTAAACCCTCTGACGTAAATCCTTTGTCTGGAACACTTTACTCTACCAGGATATACTTGCAACATGAGAGGGATTAATAAGGAATTCATACTGTGAGTTGAAACAGTCGAAAGACCAGACTTGAATACAACTGCAAAATGAAAACCCAATACCTGTAAGCAACGATGAGGTTGCCATGAAACCCCAAACTCCCCGTACAAATATCAAAGTACATGTGAGGGTATTTTAACCTTAGAATGAGAGTAAAATGGTGAATCTAGTGTTGTGTAGGGTAAAATCACTCTTAATAGGAAGTCGAGCTAGTCTATACTGTAGAATTCCATCTCACAAAACCATTTCCAACCATAAAATAAACTGGGTTTCCTAGCTGCAATAAACATGCATATGGGATGTGAGGCAATGGAAGGAGTTTGCAAAAGACTTAGAATAGGTTGAAGAATTTCTTGAAGAGTGAGGAAGGGTTGGATCACTGAATATTCCTCCAAGGAGAGTTGACGTAAATGCATCAAATTTCATGTAGTCTGAGAGAGGAAGTTACACTCGTAACAACCTCCAACCCAATCAACGGTCCAAACAAAAACCCTAAACCACAAATTGATGGATGATCGTGAGGTGTTGTACAATATCTTCCCCTTTGGAATTGAACAATGAAATTCCTAGAGGGTTTGAAGCGAGATGCAACTAATTAAGAGTCAAACCTTGGTCCTGACAAAACGTATTAATAGGTTTATAATAGTGTGCAATTAAAAGTGGATAACACCTAAAGCATGACATATACATTAACTCCATCTGGCAAGTCCTTTGTAATAACCTTGAGGGGTATTTGTTAGATATATTACTATGTTAATGGTGAGAGGGTTCATATCATTAACTTTGCATGTGGAAGTTTTAAATACAATCCAATTATGTTTCTAATGTTTTGCTTGAGGAGGAAGCATTAAAATGTGGAGAATCAACTATAATATTTTATTTTTTACTAAGGGTGGATATTACAAAGAAGGGAATCATATAGATTGGAATGATTCCCAAATAAATGAGAAATGAGAAATATAAATTAGATATATTTTATTTATAATAACATTTTCTCTAAATATATGTAAAATCTAAAAACTTATTATTTTTAAACTTTATAATTTTCAAAATATAATACATTAATATAATATTATAGTAAATGATCGTTTGATTTAAATTTATAAATATGAATGCATTTTATAACACTACAAAATATTAGGAAATCCTTATAAATATATAATAAGTATAATAATTTAAATATATAAATAAGTTGATTAATTATTCATTTTGTATTTTAATTATTTATTAGTTAAAATAACTTATTTAATGAATCCATGTTATAATTATAAATTTATGTCAATTAAATTTTATAGGTTTAAGTTTAATTTTGAATATGTTAAGAATCTTAATATGATTGACATTGTTTTAAGACTTTCTAATTATGTAATAAAAATTAGGTGGAAGCTAATATTGGTTTCAACTTTTTTATCTTAATTAATATTCTATGATTCTCTAATTGGAAAACAAAGGGTGGGTGTAAGTTAATGATGGTTTTTCATGATACATTAGTGGAAAGGAAAGACTGGAAAGCAACAATTTGTTAACTTGGAGGAATGGGTAGATGTACTTACATAATGAATTTGAAGAAGTTGTAAAACTATGAAATGTAGGAAAAACCTGTCACGCCCCTACACTTGCGGTAGTATTTCAACCACTTATAGCGAGGTGTGGCACTACCAATCGTTTTCTTTTCACCAATACTTACGATTGTAGACTACGCCTAACATTCCATACTAGTTTATTTTTTCATTACCAAGTTTTATTCATTATCCTTTATACAAGTGAAAGCCCATAACATTCACATAAACAACATTATACAAGAGAAATGCACAACAGTATAAATGGAGGGGCAACTCCCTGCAATATGAGTCCGCCCGAATCAATATATTATACAATCTTCACTTTTACAAAATACAAGTTAAATCTTTGGAAACCCCAAATTTACACTTAGCCAATTTCCAACTTCGGAAAATTGGTTTCCCAGCTCGTCGACACCTCTGTACGATCGCCGCACGACTCACCAACTCTTTGTTCACCTTGTCGCACGATCATGTTGTTTGCCCAACTTGGGCGTGCCTCGTTGTAACCAAGTCACCACACACGGGCGCCTCCACATGAGTCACACCTCCGTTCACAATCTCAACACTTCATCGTTTCCACCGTACACAACTTTTGTGTTTGCCTTTGCACGACGGGTGAGCGCTCACCCGAGCTGCCCAAGAACCCATGCACAACCACCCAATCACACAACTGCACACAACTGGGGCGTTCACGCCTTTACTCGTGCACCTTCGCACAACCGGGCACTCTTGCCTTCACCCATGCACACCTTGCACAACCAAGCACCCACACCTTACCCATGTATGACTTCCTTCGACCAGCCTTCGTTAAGACTTGTGCCTTTAAGAGACCTACCCAAGACTTGGGCGCATATCTATCTGTGCCTTCCTCTTTGCTACGCCCTCTTCTCCACGCACTTCTCCTTGAAGACTTCCTTGTCGAATGATGATCTTTCGTTCCAAACTCATCGCATATATATAAGCTGTGTTGGGCAAGTCTTGGCTACCCAGCCGACTTGCCAACGCCCTATACCTCCATCGCAAAACACCCTCCAACCATGTCGGCCTTCATTCTAATGCATTGTAAGCATAGGTCGGCCCGTGGGTGTACTCCATCCATGCTCCCACACCTATAAACATGTCTCATCCTTCCTCCATGCGTTATTATCACATAACCTTTGTGCACTTTGGTTAGGACTCGCACTTCGCACCTTCGTTCACTATTGAACTTGGTCACACTTCATCCAGCGGGCGTGCCAAGGACCGCAGGCCCTTACATCCTCCTCCACCTGAAGTCATTGTCGTCCTCAACAACATGCCATCCTGGTAGCCATCCACCAAGATCATCAGAAACTGTCTCATCCATGATGTCAACTCCTCCACATACTGCAACCATCCCTGCAACATATGTAGAACTACCATCTCCATCATGCCTCGTCCCGGCAACCATCTATCACCAAGATCACCATATCAAGGTATACACCTCATCGGTATGTCATAGATCGGAAATCATCTCAATCCATGACCATCAACCACCCTGTCACAATCTCGACATGCTGCTCCCCATCGTGCTGGTCCCCCCATCTCAAGCAACATGCTTCTTGCAACATATCGGGTCGACCTCATCATGTGTCGTTCTCATGTGAACTGCTGCCATGATACTCCAACAAACGCGAACACCTCTCTGTACACTGGATCCCCTCATGACTCGAACTAGTCGAGTGATCAGCCCAACTATCACACTCAAACCATGAGAATGCACATCCTCATGTCACCATTAGTCGTTTCTCAGAACATCCCGTCACATCCATAACTCGATCAAGAATCCATCTCGACACAAGGGTAAGCCATGCTCAGGTCCATGAAGTAGTCCTCATCTCATCTGTAACATGCTATCCATGATGTATGGTACTAATGTGTTGTATGAAATCAGCCACATCTACCCCAACATCATCATCCATCTGCAAAACATCCATCTCCTCAAAGTGAAGAGATCATCTCATAAAACTCCGACTCTCGATGTGCCACATCCAGGTCCATGAAGCAACCTCCATCATATCTGCAATGTGCCATCCCTCAAGTCTGCCATAGAAACAAGTATACACCTGTCTCACCTATCCATGTGCTACCCATGATCATAGATCAATCAGCTCCCATGTGTCAAAGTGGTTAAGTCTCGGCTCAACCAAAGCCCAAGTGTTTCCACCAAGGCATCATCATCTTCGTAACTCCATCACTCCAAAGTGTCTCATATCGATCCTCCACATCAAGTCACTCTTTCAAGCCATTCCCATACATTTACTTGAAAGTATGCACCCCATCCTGCATCAAAGTCTCTGACCTCAGCTCCTCAATGTATCAAATCCTCCAAGTCCACCATATATGAAGTCCCTAAAAGTCACAACCTCATGTCATCATGAGCTCCATGAGTCATCTCCAACCATCATCTCAACAAGCATACAAGTCTCGACCCAAAGGTCTCTACAAGATGCCTCAGCTCTCCATGTAGTAGGAATGCTCCATACTCTGCTCACAACTCCATCCAAGTCCATGGCCTTGTTGTAAAAGAGTGCACAACCTCTTCATTGGCCCATAAACAAAACATCTCCATGTCACATCAGCAAATCTACCTGCACAACATCCATGCCTTGGCACTCCTCATTGGATTCCCATAAGTGACACCTCTACAAGTGCTCCTACATAATGTCCCTGCATAATACTGCCATGCTCCATGTCTCCAACCTGATGTCCATGACTAAGTGGCCCATGTAGTCCAACCAAGTAGACCCATTACAACAATTGGTCATCCTCATCCAAGTCTACGATCTTCGGTCTAGTGAACTCGATCACCCAACCATTTCATCATCATCGCGAGTCCCTTCCATCATAGCTCCCCCACTAAAGTTTCCACCAAGACTATCTCTTGGTCTCGGCCATGAGAAGTCCACCCAAGCATCATCATACCTCAAGTGTGTGCCCTCCAACCTGCCCATGAGTCATGCTAGGCACTTAGCCAATTCTCCATGTGGCTAAAGCATGATCCATTCCTCCACAATGATCATCACATTCCTACCTTATCACGGGTCTTTTTACCTTCTACCATAAGGTCACAAACAACCCCAACAAGTCCTGCAACAATCAAAAATCCTTGTTTCTCCATACAAGGTTTCACCATAGTCATCCATGGTAAGATCCTCCATAGCATCGGCAAACTGATTTTGCCCTTCCTTGCATATGGTTCATCTCCCAAATGCTCATGTGAAACACAAGTATCAATACTTACTTCATCATCATGAGGCTCCTCCATATGAGTATCCTCATTTACCCATGTCTGTAAACTGCACGATCCTGGTCCAACTTGATCGATCTCAAGTTCATCCTCTATCATTGTCACATCTACAACATCTTTAATTATCATGGCTTCCTCTTCCCTATCATCACATTTTGCAGCTTTCTCCTTATGAGTCAAAGCTATGGAATGCTTCTTCTCAAGAGTTAGCCATTTCCACTTCTCTCGAATCAAGTCCTGCCTTATCTTCAATTCCTTGAGTTCTGCATCAAGCAAGTCCACTTCCTTTGCAAGTTGATAGGCTTCATCCCTATTCCCATCAGAAATCCCTTCCTTGACCAAAGCACGAAGAGCATCCTTCGCTTTGAACAAGCCTTTGTCCCATTCTGCAACCTACACCTATCACGCCCCTACACTTGCGGTAGTCTTTCAACCACTTATAGCGAGGCACGACACTCCCAACCTTTTTCTTTTCACCAATACTTACAATTTTAGACAATGCCTAACCACTTATCCTACTTAGTTTGTTTTTTGCAACCAAGTAATTATTAATGTTCCTTTATACCAATGAATACCCATACACATTCATTATCAATAGAAATTAACACATACAATTGCACAACAGTATAAAGGGAGGGGCAACTCCTTGCAATATGAGTCTGCCCGAATCAATATATATAATCTTCTTTTACAAGTACAAGTTAAATCTTGGGAAACCCTAAATTTACACTTAGCCAATTTTCAAACTTCGGCAAACTCGGTTGCCCATCTCGTTAGCGCCTCTGCACGGTCGCTGCACGACTCACCAACCCTTCGTTCATTGTTTGCCCTACTTGGGTGCACCTTGTCATAACCAAGTCGCCACACACAGGCGCCTCCGCACGAGTCACACCTCTGTTCAAAATATTAACACTTCACCATTCGTCGTGCATGGTGCGCCCTACCCAAGTCGCCTGTCCGCACGATTCTTTGTTTCAGCGTGCCCTCGCCCATCCACCCATTCACCCAACTCCTTCACCTGAGCTCGTTCACCCGAGTCGCCACACGACTTCACCCGGGTCGCCACACGACTTCACCCGGTTCGCCCGAATGACCTCACCCGGGTCGCCACACGACTTCACCCGGGTTGCCCGAACGACATCACCCAGGTCGCCACACAACTTCACCCGGGTCGCCCGAATGACCTCACTCGCCTCACCAGAATGACTTCACCTAGGTCGCCCGATGACCTCACCCGGCTCACCTGAACAACCTCACCCGGTTCGCCCGAACGACCTTGCCCGAGTTTCCTGCCCGACAACCTCGCCCAAGTTTTTCCTGAACGACCTCGCCTAAGTTCTACCTTAACAACCTTTCTAAACGACTTTCTTGAACGAATTTTTTGAACAACTTTCTCGAACGACTTTCTTGAATGACTTTCTCAAACAACTTTCTCGAACAAATTTCTTGAACGAGTTTTACACCTGAGTTCTGCCCGTCGTGCGAGCTCATCCACGCACTACAGAACTCCTTATTCGAACTCGTGTTGATCAAATGATGGTCATTTGCCTCCAAATGCCCTCCAATATATACGGGCGGGTGGTGGGCTGTGTCGACCAGCCGACCCACACCAAATGCCCAACCGACTCGTTCATAATGCGAACTCTCGCCCATGAGGTAGGTCGGCCCACCCAACTCATGGGACCGCACCCCCATCGCTCGCCCAACGCCTTATAAACTCGTCGAAGGTTCATTTCATTTCATATTTCACACATCCTTTGCACGGTGGAGTCGCCCTGCCCATCGCACAAACCGCAGGTCCTAACATCCTCCCCCACTGGAAGTCATTGTCATCCTCGACAATATCTCATCCTGACAACCGTCTGTTATCAAGATCACCATACCAAGGTATACATCCCATCGGTATGTCATACATCGGAAATCATCTCAATCCATGATCATCAGCCACCCTGTCACAATCTCCACATGCTTCTCCCCATCGTGGAAGGCTGGCCCCTCCATCTCAAGCTACATGTTTCCTACAATATATCGTGTCAACCTCATCATGTGTCGTCATCATGTGAACTACTGCCATGATACTCCAACAAATGCTAACACATCTCTGCACACTACGCGTCCCCATGTTTGAACTAGTTGGGTAGCTAATCCAACTGTCACGTCCAAACCATGAGAGTGAACATCCTCATGCCATCATCAGTTGTTTCTCATAACATCCCGTCACATCCTCAACTTGATCAAGAATCCATCTCCATATAAGTAAGCCATGCTCAGGTCCATGAAGTAGTCCTCATCTCATCTGCAACATGTTGTCCATGATGTCTAGTACTAATATGCTAAATGAAATTAGTCACATCGACCCCAACATCATCATCCATCTGCAAAATATCCATCTCCTCAAAGTGAATAGATCATCTCATCAACTCCAACTCTCGATGTGCCACATCCAGGTCCATGAAGTCCTCCATCATATCTGTAATGTGTCATCCCTCAAGTCTCCTATAGAAACAAGTATACACCTGTCTCATCTATCCATGTGCTGCCCATGATCATAGATCAATCAGCTCCCATGCGTTGAAAGTGGTTAAGTCTCGGCTCAACCCATGCCCAAGCGTTGCCACCAAGGCATCATCATCGTCGTAACTCCACTCCAAAGTGTCTCATATCAATCCTCCACATCGAGTCACTCTTTCAAGCCATTCCCATACATGTACTTGAAAGTATGCACCCCATCCTGCATCAAAGTCTCTGACCTCAGCTCCTCAATGCATCGGATCCTCTAAGTCCACCATATATGAAGTCCCTAAAAGTCACAACCTCATGTCATCATGAGCTCCATGAGTCATCTCCAACCAACATCTCAACAAGCATACAAGTCTCGCCCCAAAGGTCTCTACAAGATGCCTCAGCTCTCCATGTAGTAGGAATGCTCCATAGTCTACTCACAACTCCATCCAAGTCCATGGCCTTGTTGTACATAAGTGCACAACCTCTCCATCGGCTCATACATAAAACATCTCCATGTCACACCAGCAAATCTATCTGTACAACATCCCTGCCTTGGCACTCCTCATTGGATGCACATAAGTGACACCTCTACAAGTGCTCCTGCATAATGTCCCTGCATAAGACTGCCATGCCCCATGGCTCCAACCTGATGTCCATGACTAAGTTTCCCATGTGTCCAACCAAGTAGACCCATCAAAACAATCGGTCATCTTCATCCAAGTCTGCAATCTTCGATCTAGTGAACTCGGTCACCCAACCATATCATCATCACATGAGTCTCTCCACCATGGCTCCCCCACTAAAGGTTCCACCAAGACTTCCTCTTGGTCTCGGCCATGAGAAGTCCACCCAAGTATCATCATACCTCAAGTGTGTCCCCTCCTCCAATCTGTCCATGAGTCATGCTGGGCACTTAGCCAATTCTCCATGTGGCTAAAGCATGACCCAATCCTCTGCAACGATCATCATGTTCCTCCCTTGTCACGAGCTTTTGTACCTTCTATCATAAGGTCACAAACAACCCCAACAAGTCCTACAACAGTAAACGATCCTTGCTTCTCTATACAAGGTCTCATCATAAACATCCATGGTAAGATCCTCCCTTGCATCAGCAAACTGACTTTGCTCTTCCGTACATACGGTCCATCTACCAAAGGCTCAAGTGAAACAAAAGTATCAGTAGTACTTACATCATCATCATGAGGCTCCTCCATGTGAGTATCCTCATCCACCCATGTCTGCAAATTGCACGATCCTGGTCCAACTTGATTAACCTCAAGTTCATCCTCCATTGTTGTCACATCTGCAACATCCTCAATCATCACGGCTTCCTCTTCCTTGTTAGCACAATCTACAACTTCATCCTGCTCCATTGTCTAACCAAGTTGAAGAAGTTCGTCTTCAACATTCTTTTCTAAGACTTCAAGTTTCTCTCGAATCCGGGGATTCTCTTCTTTCATCCGCTTCAACCTGTATAAGGTAAGCAAGAGCTTCCCTTCGCATTCTTCCAAACTTGCCATGCCTTGTCATTCAGCTTGGTCCTAGCACTAAGCTTCACCTCTGCTAAACTTGTTTCACCATTCACCTGAATCACCCTAATATTCCACCTGCTACCTGCAAAACTTGAACTCCCTTCGAAGTATTTGGTCTTCGTAGAATCAACTCCTTGATTCAGTTCACCAGCTCTGATACCACCTGTCACAATAGTGTAGTGGGATCAACACTTCATCATCAACCCGGTCATCAGCCTACTCTGATACCACCTATCACGATAGTGCAGTGAGATCAACACTTCATCGTCAACCCAGTCATCAACCTGCTCTGATACCACCTGTC
>APFE030679974.1:137373-152176 GCA_000404065.3 Pinus taeda
TTTTAACCCTTATCTAAGTCAACTAGCCGTTTTCTAGTCAATTCTAGGCGTTGTCATTATATCCGTTACCTTATCTAGAATGTTCTGCTATCTATTTAAGATGAAAAGTGAGATATGTTCATTCAACTTGTCTTGACGATCAACCACACTAGTTGGTTCGAAACGCATCGACAAAGGTTTTCTTCATGTGATTTACGCCGAAACTCTACTTAATAAATGCTATGGATCACAGAAGCCTCAATTCAACAAAATAAATTAGCTTACCAAATATTTATAGAAATTAGGTCTAATTTTGTGGATTTTGAGTTTTTCTAATAATGGTATGATATTTTTCATTGCATTTCCTTTTGTTACTGCAACCTTTGACTACCTAAATGGATACATATAATTCTAATCAAAGTCATCAAGCTTCCAATTAGAGCAAACTAAAAGGGTCTTCACATTATAAAACATTTTTTTTGGATTATAGGTCCCAATATCACTTAGTGCACCATATAATCCTTTTCAAATGGTTAAGGTAAAAAACAAGTTATAGCAGTGTTGGCAGTGTTGGATGATGCCAACATGTAAGGGGGCTCCCTAATGTGAAGTCCCAATTAAACCTCACATTCTTTGGTATAGGAGTCCCATCAAGGCATATTGTTCGACCACCGTTGGAAAGGTTTCAAAGGTATGCCTTGGTTACCCACACACAAAAGAGATCACAACACCTCTTTGGGCAACAAGTTTGTAATCTTTGTGAGGCACCTAATGTATGGTGCTGAGGGGAACTTCCATAGATGGTAGAGGAAAATGAACCTCCAGTTACAAAACTAATAGTATTATTCTAAAGGGGGACCCAGGAAGGAAGGAAAAGGTTTGTTGATTACTTGTAGATTAGTCCACATAATAAACAAAAAACATGAAATCATAACAACACTTACTCAATAATGACCATAGCTAAGAAACAAATTATCTCATTAACTTAGTATGTAACTAAAACAACATATACCATAAACATAACAAGAATAGTCCTACTATATCTAAGATAAATGTATGAAGAAGTGTCGATCAATAGATCTTCTGATTAAGAATGAAGGATCCCAAGTAAAATGTTACATAGATGAAACACTAGATCCAATAGTGGAACATGAAGCCACAACTTAATTCTCCAAAGAATGATCTATCTCCTATGCACTACAAGAGAAGCCAAGGCAAGTATCCAAGAATCAAACCCTTTAGCTTGAGTTATGAGGAGATATTTATAACAAATAAAAATGACCTTTGAGCTTCCTCATGAATCTTTAACTTTGGTCTGTTCATATTCTATACATGACTCTTTACATTTAATATGTGGCCACTCACATTCCACACATGCCTCTTGGAATTCATTAAATACCATTTATTACAAAAGAAAAATTACATATGAGATGATAGATATAGAAGGAAAAATTGATAATGGGACACAGTCTCATCAAATTGACAAATCATTTGCTTCTTCATGGAGCTCATTTGTAATGTATATGTGACACACTTTAGACTCCATTGAGATGGATTTGACTCGAGCAAGAATGTCCCCTACATACCGCATCTTCACTTCCAGTGCCTTTGTCAATATAGTCTTGGATATTGCTTGTACATTATTCCATAACTATGAAAATTTCATATGAGCTTTGCCTGGTGTGATGGTGTATTGTGGAATAATGTCGTTGGTGACCTCCATACCCTCCTATTATGTTTCTTGCTTGATCTATTCAATATATTTCTTGATCTCCTGGAAGATGGTTTCTCTACCTCTGATTGCTTCAAGTGTTCCTATTATCAATATGCGCATCCCATGTTTCTATGTTAGAGACTCGAACAATTGTGCAGTTGATAGTAGGAATTGATAGTACTAATCGAGTATTCTCTAAGACCCATGTAGTTTTGATGGTGGATTACTAGCTGAACTTTATCTATCTCAGTATAAATCTTGTCTTTTCTTTCCAAATGTTGCAGAGTATCTCAATATTTGGAAACTCACTCCTAAATATGGTCAACTGCTTCATTTTCTACTTTCACGAGTTTTACCACTTCTTGTGCTTTCTTGTAAATGCCAATGAGAGGAGCCACCACCTATTTTAGAAGCATCATCTCATCATATAACCGTTCCATGGTGTCCTCCATTTTCCCTAGTTCTTTCTGCATGCCTGACTTCCATTCTGTGGTGTTGAAACAATGGGAAGATAATCGTTGATTCTCTCATGATATCTTATCCATCCATTGCTTCATTGCAGCAAGTTATTTCCTCAATATAACATTCTCACTCACTAGATATTCAGAGTTGTCCTGCGCTATTGTGGAAAAATAAACATTCTCTGCCATGATTTCCCTGGGATTCCTTTTGGTGTTGGTAGTTATCACCTTTTCTTTAGATACCGAGACTAGCTTCTGAGGATTATTCGGGAAGTATCTATGCCTTAGCTACATGATCCTCTTCTTAAGCTAATCAAACTTTGCACTAGATACATCCATGAATCTATCTATCGGTGTGTTAGAGTCGGCCTTTACATCCCTCCATCAGAGATCATTTCTCTTATTGCATTTCATTTTTAGGTGTCTCGTTCATTTCATTCATTTGCATTCCATTAGGGGCATGATATAATCTGATGGAAGGGCTTTGTCACTCATTACCCCTCATGCCTTGTACCTGCTGGCTCAGGTCTGTCCATAAAATCAATTTTGAAAGCATTCATAGTCTTGTTTTGGCCTCTTGTCAGCAAAGAGTTATTATAAGATTTTTAGGTCTTTTTAGGTCTAGAATTTAGTTGATTTAGTCCTCAAAGTTCCTGACAATACCAGCAGACCCATGAGGGAGGTTCTTAATAAGTTTTCATTTCAAATATTTTCATCGTCATATTGCTAGACTATGACTTTTCTTCAAAACTCTGTTTTGAAGAAAATTCGTCATTTCGTTTTGTAATAAATTGCCATGTAATTTCCAAAAGTTTTTCAATTGTTGAATTCTCCAGGCAGACCCCTAGTCTTCCTTTGTCCAGAAATGCCACTATCCCTGCAAAAATAGCCAAAAGATTCATCATTTAAGTCAGATAATCAAAGAGGAAACAAAAGAACAGGGTTTGTATTAAAGTGAAAAAGTGCCAAAAGCTAAAACATTACAAAAATGGGTGTTTACAAATCAAATGACTTTATAAAGATATTTCTATGTGTATTAATGTCATTTGCATCCAAGAGATCAAAGAAATTTGAAGTTTAGTGGGGAGAAGGTGAAACTGTAATTTTCAAAGCCAAGACTGTGTTTAGAGTGCGCACAGCACATTGGGTTAGAGCTCGGCACACATAGGCTGCGCGACGCACTGGGCCTCCTGCCACAGTGCTTTTCTCCACTGGCGCGGTGCATCCACGAGGTGCGGCGCACTGGGCTTGTGCATGGCGCACAGGACCTCCAGACAAAAAGTCATCACGGCTTCAATAAAAATCAAATCGATTCAACTCATTTGCTCCAAGAAAATTCAAGATCAAGTTCCTCAAAGTCTATTGATTAGGAGGAGTACAAAGTGGAGGTTGATGTAGAGGAACTTGCAGAGTATGACGTTGGCACAGTAATGAAGCATAAAGTAGAAGCTTCAGGAAGTAGTTCTCGGCTTTTGAAACGGAAACATTACATGGAGAATGGGTATTTTAGCAAGTACCTACCGAAATTTATCCAAATATATTCAAGTTCCTCTCTCCAGAAGACCTAACTAATTATGCATTAGCGTGTCGATTCATGAGGGCTACAACATCAAATGAATCTCTTTGGAAGCGATTATATTGCATGAGGTGGGGTTTACCTGAGTCAGACCATGGATGACACGGTAGACACGATGGAATTTGTTCAAGGTTGTCCCATTGAATTTCAGGAGTACTACATACGAATGCAAGCAGCCAAACATAGTTATGCTCCTCATCGTTCAATGTTGAAGGATGATATCATGATTCCTGATACAACAGTGGGTGATCAAATTAATCAATTGAAGCAACATCATGGTTCGCCTGATGTTTTCATAGGTGCCCATGCATGCTCTAGAAGTACATGCGCATACTCTCAAGTTGGTGACATTTTTCTATGTGAGAAAATAGGATTTGTGCATGTGTGTGATCATACATGCCAAGAAACAGTGGTAGATGCACCTAATCGAATTTTAGTCTACCTTATTTCTGGTCGTTGTTCTGACAAGCAGATTTACACTACAGAAGAGGAAGTTGATCCTGGATATCAACAAGCTGATTATGCTGCAATGGATGAAATAGAGCCATTGACAGGTGAAGGGCAACTTGGGGCTCTAGTTGGCTTCATCTATACCCTATTCTCTCCAATTTATTGCCAAATCCAAAATCGTACTTGTTTCTCCATGTTGTTGCCTGGGCCTTCTTCACAGTCATTAAGATAATCAAGATCTACCTAAACATTAACCAAGTATTTCTCCAGATCTTTAAGTGCTTCTTCATAACAGTCTCCAGAGAATCACAGATACAATTTGCATGGCCCATCTTCCACTAAAGCTCCTTGCAAACAATTCTTTGTCTCCACTCTGCCAGTTAAAGTATCCATTTCATTCCAGACTTCTCCTGACTAGGGCAAGATATCAATAAGTAGCCTATATTTTCTTCTTCTCCTTATGCATGCACAGGCATATTTTTTGGGATATAACTGTAATGATGAAAAAGAACTAGAAGACACATTAAGGAAAGGTGAAAAGTCAAAGACCGAAAGTCAAAATTAAAACGAAGAATATCTACCGTAGTAGAAAGATAGGAACGGATTGCCTATTTTGTTCTCAGTCACGATTTCGTGGGATCCACGCTACAGTTTTTACCTTTTAATTGGTCATCAGAGAAATTCCAGTGGAACGATGTTCTGTCTTCAGAACAGATGAATGGCTCTTTTTCTATCTTTACAATTTCAGTTGAAATAGCTCCCTATTTTCATCGATCTGTTTTCCCACCTCTGAGTTTATTTATTGTATTGTAAATCATTTGTAAAGGGGTTGAGTTCTGGGAAAGGTGTGGAAGAAAACTCAGCGCTTCAATGTACAGTTTGGCCAGATGATTAATAAAATGATGCAGCTCTGATTCATGAGATTCATGTGGTATGAGTTTAGCATATGTTTCTTCTCTCTATTTCATATGTATTTTGTTATGTTTTACATAATCATTTCCAGTTGAACGTTTTTAAGTAAGAAAGGTAGAATCTAGTTTATTGCTTTGCCTTGGAAAAGCATTCATCCTCTGTGTGTCTTCTTCTGTTTGAAAAGGATTCATTGGTTATGCCCTTTTAAACCTCTCAACAGTCTTTCCACTCCATATTATTTCAAATTTGATTGTTAAACTTCCTACCTATCTTGCCTCATGAAACAATCTGTGTCTTTGATTTAATTTCTCAGCTCATGCTATTCTTTGTCCCATATAGCCCTGAAAACTCGGCCATTTATTAAACTACCTCTTTCATATTTATTTACTAGCCTAAAATTAGTTCCCATTTTAAGTCATCTCGGACCCTATTTCTTGTTTTTACTGAGTTGACCCGGAGAGAGCCCTCTCTTGTTCTCGCGGGGCTAACTACGAGGCTGAGTGTGGTATGGTGTTATCTTGAATCCTGCCTTCCTTCAGCCTAAGGCAGATTTAGGCTCTAACATAGTGGCGACTCCACTGGGGAAAAAATGGTTTGCTTGTTAGTGTTATTTGTTTTATAAGTTACAGACGAAGCCTAAAGCTATGCCAGGTAGCCTTCGAAATGCTCTTGCTATGCATCAGTGAAAGTAGATAAATGCTGCTTCAGTCATTCTCCGGTCTAGCTTGTGAAGGTGACACTTGACTTGTGAATTACCCCCAGTACATCAGATTGTTCTAGACTTTGGGTGATGAGTCTAGAATTCGATAGGCTGAAATCATTCACCTGGCAACTTCATTCACTAAAAAATCCAGAGATCAATGCTTCATGGTGACTCCGCTGCAGGAAAATTAGTAGCCTTAAGATTTTCAAGATGGAACGGGTTGCAAGAAGATACGCTCCTATGAGCCGAGATCACATCCCAGGTTTTCCGAATAAAATGCCCAAGGTGGATTGGCTTCAAAATCTGCCTATGTTCAGAAATGTGGAAGGTAATGACACTGCTCTTCATCTGGTGAAATTTCACATTCATGTGCATAAATTAAAGATCGTTTTTCCTTAAGACTATTTGATGAAAATGTTTATGGCTACTCTGGAAGATGAAGCCCGATCTTGGTATGAAAGTTTGCCACCTACTTCCATTTTATTGTCTAAAAGATTTTCATACAATATTCTTTGAAAGGTATAAAGAATCTTGTCCATCGTTAATATTAGTGCAAAATTGTTTTGAACACGTTAGTAGTTTCATTGAATATCTTGAGAATTTTTATGGAGATAATGAATTGATGGACGAAAAAATCATGGAAGCATTGTATGAAAATTCGTTTCAGCAGCACACAAAAATCTTAAAGGATACTTATCAAGATCAGTAGATTGAAGATTTCCATATTGCTGAAAATGATGAAAGAAGAAGTTTTATTTCAGATCTAGTTGAAATAAAGGATGATACGCAGGAAAATGATGTTCCAATCTCAAATAATGATGATGATAAATCAAATCGAGAGACAGATTGTGATGAGGAAAAACATGTTGTTCCGAATCTCATTAAAGAGAGTTGCATTAAGGAGGCTACCTCAAATGAAGAAAACAGAGTTACAGACCTAAATGCTCTCATCCCACCAGAACTAGATCTTCATGAGGAAGTAGTTCATTCCCTCTATGAAAAACAAGACGAGATCTTCACTCAAGTACGTGAAAAAGTTTCCTTGGATGAATCGTTAGTAGATGATAGAAATGTCATGTTTGAGTATTAAGAACCATTGGAAGTTTCTTTTCTTATGATTGATGAATGTAATGAGGAACATGATAATCTGGCTGTTATATCATACGAAGATGATCAAAAATATATTCAGACTACAGAAGATCAGAACATTCAGGACTGCCTTTCAAATTCTTCTTCATATGCCTCATGTTTTGAAATGTTTTTCCAAGAGGAGATCTGCTCATCTACTTGTTCAGAATTTTTTGAGGATGAGGAACATACTTTTACTAAAGTACATTATGAAGGAAGATCAGAATCAAAAGAAAAAGACACCTTGTTTCTTCAGTAGGAGGTAAATCTTCATGTTTTTCAAGATCCTTTGGCAAATCTGTTGCAGTCAGTAGTGAAGGTGATTATTACAGTATTCAGTGATGAAGAAGATCATGGTCAATTATGTTTTTGGATGCCTAGTTACTAGTATCTGTTGTTGACCAGAAGATCTGATTAGGAGAATCAATCAAGGAGGCATCTGCTTGACTGGTTACATTGGAAGACACACTACACATGATTGTACATATTCCATTAACAGGCAATTGGTTTTCATCATGATTTGAAGTCCTCAAATATCGATGGCCTGTTGCCATTCAAAAAGCTTTGTAAGTACTTGTTTCAGTTAAATAGGTCTTGAGTCATTCTAGTTAGTTTCAACATAGTTTCAGTTAAAACTGAAGGTCTGATTTAAGTTTTGGTGTATTAGATGTTTGAGTTATTTGCGAGTCAGTTTTTAGTTTTGTTATTGAGTCAAGTTTCAATCAAATAGATTGAGTCAAAAGTCTTGTGTGGATTTCTCAAAATAATGGACTCCATAGCCCAATGGATGAAGGCACTGTCTGCTCTTCCAAAGATCTGTAGTTCTTGGCACCTCCAAGGAGGTACCATCCCCATTGGAGCCAATGTTAGAGTCGGTCCTTACATCCCTCTGTCAGAGATCATTTCTCTTATTGCATTTCATTATTAGGTGTCTCATTCATTTCATTCATTTGCATTCCATTAGGGGCATGCCATAATCTAATGGAAGGTCTTTGTCACTAATTACCCCTCATGCCTTGTACCTGCTAGCTTAGGTCTGTCCATAAAATCAATTTTGAAAGCATTCATAGTCCTATTTTGGCCTCTTGTCAGCAAAGAGTTATTATAAGATTTTAGGTCTTTTTAGGTCTAGAATTTAGTTGATTTAGTCCTCAAAGTGCCCAACAATACCAGCAGACCCATGAGGGAGGTTCTTAATAAGTTTTCATTTCAAATATTTTTATCGTCATATTGATGGACTATGACTTTTCTTCAAAACTCTGTTTTGAAGAACATTCGTCATTTCGTTTTGTAATAAATTGCCATGTAATTTCCAAACGTTTTTCAATTGTTGAATTCTCCAGGTGCAGCCCTGGTCTTCCTTTGTCCAGACATGCCACTATTGCTGCAAAAATAGCTAAAGGATTCATCATTTAAGTCAGATAATCAAAGAGGAAACAAAAGAACAGGGTTTGTATTAAAGTGAAAAAGTGCCAAAAGCTAAAACATTATAAAAATGGGTCTTTACAAATCAAATGACTTTCTAAAGATATTTCTACGCATATTAATGTCATTTGCGTCCAAGAGATCAAAGAAAGTCGAAGTTTAGTGGTGAGAAGGCGAAACTGTAATTTTCAAAGCCAAGACTATGTTTAGATTGCGCGCGGCGCATTGGGTTAGAGCGCGGCGCACATAGGCTGTGATGCACTGGGCCTCTTGTCACAATGCTTTTCTCCACTGTCGCGGTGTATCCAAGAGGCACGATGCACTGGGCTTGTGCGCGGCGCACAGAATCTCTAGACAAAAAAACATCACAACTTCAATAAAAATCAAATCGATTCAACTCGTTTTCTCCAAGAAAATTCAAGATCGAGTTCCTCAAAGTCTATTAATTAGGAGGAGTGAAAAGTGGAGGTTGATGTAGAGGAACTTGCAGAGTATGATGTTGGCATAGTAATGAAGCATAAAGTAGAAGCTTCAGGAAGTAGTTCTCGGCTTTTGAAACGAAAACATTACACAGAGAATGGGTCTTTTAGCAATATACTTACAGAAATTTATCCAAATATATTCAAGTTCCTCTCTCCAGAAGACCTAACAATTGTGCATTAGCGTGTCGAATCATGAGGGCTACAACATCAGACGAATCTCTTTGGAAGTGATTATGTTGCATGAGGTGGGGTTTACCTGAGTCAGACCATGGAAAATTGCGAGAATGTGCTTGGAAGAAACTCTATATTGAGCGTGACACGGTAGACACGATGGAATTTGTTCAAGGTTGTCTGATTGAATTTTATGAGTACTACATACAAATGCAAGCAGCCAAACGCAGTTACACTCCTCATCATTCAATGTTGAAGGATGATATCATGATTCCTGATACAACAGTGGGTGATCAAATTAATCAGTTGAAGCAACATCATGGTTTGCCTGATGTTTTCATAGGTGCCCATGCATGCTCTAGAAGTACATGCACACACTCTCAAGTTGGTGACATTTTTCTATGTGAGAAAACATGATTTGTGCATGTGTGTGATCATACATGCCAAGAAATAGTGGTAGATGCAACCAATCGACTTTTAGTCTGCCTTATTTCTAGTCATTGTTCTGACAAGCGGATTTCCACTGCAGAAGAGGAAGTTGATCCTGGATATCAACAAGCTGATTATGCTGCAATGGATGAAGTAGAGCCATTGACAGGTGATGGGCAAATGGGGCTCTATTTGGCTTCATATATACCCTATTCTCTCCAATTTATTGCCAAATCCAAAATCATACTTGTTTCTCCATGTTGATGCCTAGGCCTTCTTCACAATCATTAAGATAATCAAGATCTACCTAAACATTAACTAGGTATTTCTCCAGATATTTAAGTGCTTCTTCAGAACAGTCTCCAGAGAATCACAGATACAAGTTGCGTGGCCCATCTTCCACTGAAGCTCCTTGAAAACAATTCTTTGTCTCGACTCTACCAGTGAAAGTATCCATCTCATTCCACACTTCTCCTGACTAGGGCAAGATATCAATAAGTAGCCTATATTTTCTTCTTCTCCTTATGCATGCACGCGCATATTTTTTGGGATATAATTTTAATGATAAAAAAGAATTGGAAGATGCATTAAGGAAAGGTGAAAAGTGAAAGACCGAAAGTCAAAATTAAAATGAAGAATATCTACCACAGCAGAAAGATAGGAACAGATTGCCTATTTTGTCCTCAGTCACGATTTCATGGGATCCACACTATAGTTTTTGTCTTTTAATTGGTCATCGGAGAAATTCCAGTGGAACGTTTTTCTGTCTTCAGAACAGATGCATGGCTCTTTTTCTATCTTTATAATTTCAGTTGAAACAACTCCCTATTTTCATCGATCTGTTTTCCCACCTCTGAGTTTATTTATTGTATTGTAAATCATTTGTAAAGGGGGTGAGTTCTAGGAAAGGTGTGGAAGAAAACTTAGCGCTTCAATGTACAGTTTGGCTAGGAAATTAATAAAATGATGCAGCTCTGATTCATGAGATTCATGTGGTATGAGTTTAGCATATGTTTCTTCTTTCTGTTTCATATGTATCTTGTTATGTTTTACATAATCATTTCCAGTTGAATGTTTTTAAGTAAGAAAGGTAGAATCCAGTTTATTGCTCTACCTTGGAAAAGCATTCATCCTCTGTGTGTCTTCTTCTGTTTGAAAAGGATTCATTGGTTATGCCCTTTTCAACCTCTCAACAATCTTTCCACTCCATATTATTTCAAATTTGATTGCTAAACTTCCTGCCTATCTTGCCTCATGAAACACTTTGTGTCTTTGATTTAATTTCTTATCTCATGCTATTCTTTGTCCCATACACCCCTGAAAACTCAACCATTTATTAAACTACCTCTTTCATATTTATTTACTAGCATAAAATCAGATCCCATTTTAAGTCATCTCAGACCCTATTGCTTGTTTTTACTGAGTTGACCTGGAGAGAGCCCTCTCCTGTCCTCGTAGGGCTAGCTAAGAGGCTGAGCATGGTATGGTGTTATATCAAATCCTGCCTTCCTTCAGCCTAAGGCAAATTTAGGCTCTAACATGGTGGAGGTGTGATTCCCATTTCTCCAAATGAAAGATGACCACAAATGAGAGGTGGTTCTTCTAGAGAGCTTGATTTATCATCGATGGCTTCGATGGTATCCTCTTTCTCCAACTCTTCCTCTTCTATCTCCTAGGTCAATTACTCTTCTTCCAATCTCTGTGCTACTTCCTCCCCTTGGGACTGCCTTTATTGTTCCTCTTCTGTTCTTCTTCTCTCTTCTTCTTCTTCTTCTTTCTTCTCTAGCAACTCATCTTTATTCCTCTTCTCCTCTTCTTCTACTTCTCCCCTCTCATGTTCTACTTAAATAGCTATCATGTTCAAAGGATCTACTTTCCATTTCCTACCATTTTTCCATGTTGAATCATAAATGATCCTCTTCTTAGGAGCTAATTTTCTTGCTTTTGGGGTTATTTGTTCTTCCTCATATAATTGCATATCTTGAGCTAGTGGATCTTGGGTTGAACTGGTGTCCACTACTAAGTGTGTCTTTCTAATTGCATTATATCATTTCTTAACCTTCTCATTTTCTGTTATGGACATTGATGAGTACCGTGTATTGAAGCTAATCCTTTCATAATGTTTCTTTCACGCTCTCTTGGGATCATATCCATGGAATTATTTAGTTGCGAAGTGCAAGTGATCCAACTCTTGTATTTATGTCATTTCCACCTTGAGTCTCTTCAACTCATATTTTGGATCCTCAAAGGGAAGGTGGGAAAAGGGGCTTTCTTCCTCCTATGAGGAACATTTGACAATCCCTTATCTAACCAATTTTCTACTTCCTACATGACGACTTTATTGGTCACATATCATGGCATGAGGTGAGGGGATATCTAACAACCAAAAAATATAAGGTATGTACCCTCAAGCATTACAAACCAATCTGTGATACCCAGTAGTGACTCCTTGAACTGATCAGTCATGCAAGGAGGATCGATCTCGAATATCATGTGGAAAATAAATGGAAAGAAGTGCTTGGAAAATATGTCATATGACCATTTGAAACTTGACTATAATAAAATTTTGATGTGGAAGTAAACTTAGAACCTGTACCTAGGGTTCCAGTTCGAGTACTTTCCTAGAAACATAATTTTGCATAGATTCCATCTAGTATAAATGCATACATTTATAATTATGGTCCCTGTTTCTACCTCAAAGATGATTTTTGTTGTCCCATATGATGTTTCAACTCAAATGACAATATGTATGCCCAATTTAAATCTTTACCATGGGTTACCACCATATTGAGCATATGTATATAGTTCTCCTAAAACACCTTAATGTTCTTCCACCCATGCAACCGACAGCACATGGAAATCAGATACTGATATACATATACAAGAATATTGGATATAATGCAGATGGGAAGTGGTGAAACTTATTAGGCTCTCACCACCAATATTTGATGATGTTTCTCGTGTCTAGATCAACTCATCTAATGTGAAATTCATTATTTGAATATTTTGTGGGCCTAAGCATCTTTTAGTAAGTTTGCATGTCTTCTCCATAATAGGTGGAGAGCTGACATCCACTCTCACTACAAAGAACAAGATGAGAGGCATACATATGTGTAATTATCCACTCAATCACTTATGTATAGGGAATGACCAAGAATTTTCTTTCCATCCTATGCATCCTAGACCTCTTGGTATTTACATATACTTCCAAGTCCTCCAAGTCCTGTAGAAAAAAATTTCTGCTTGAATGTGTCTTTTATGTCGCACCATGTGATCTCAATAGAATTAACAATGAAGCATTGTGTGTATGCATATATGGGAATGTTTGGATTGGTAACTTCAACTACTTCCTTAGTGCTTGCTTCTAAGACTTCTTTGGATGCCACTTTACGGGGAGGGATGGCTTTAATAGATGATGAAAGGGTAACAATACTTGTAGCTCAAACACTTGTTTGTGGCAGCACACTCATGATGACAAAATTATCTCTATGAAATCTCTTAACTATTGCCACAATATCTTATCAAACAATATTCAAAGAGCCATTAAATGTACTGACAATGTAAATATATAAACAAAAACACATAATTACTTGCATGTGTAAGAAAATAGGCATGCAAACAAGGAGTGCACACTTTCAAAGCATGGAGGAAGGTCAAGGGTCATTCAAGGCTTTGTAGTGCACTCATTAAATCAATCAAGATGAGGGAAACCTCATGGATGCATTGACACACTCCAAAGGGATGAAGGATGAGTCTTCAGGCCTTTAGGCCTTCATGATGGACTCATGTGCTCAAGGAGATAAAGAGGGTGCACTAGCGCACTCCAAAGGGAGAAGGGAACATATCATCGAGCCTTCAAGCCTTCATGATGCTCTCATGCACTCAATGGAAAGGAGAACACATTGGCACATGCCAAAGGGATGAAGGAAACTTACTCAAGCCTTCAAGGTGTGCTCATGTGCTGTGGAAGGCTACAATTATTCATCATGAAGGAGTGTGCTCAAGAGGGAAAATGGACTGTTATGGGTGCAATTTTCAGAACTGATCATGCTTTGGGTTCTAGAACTACTCTTTACCTGAGTCTAGCTTAGAAATAAGTTTAAAAAAATAGCTTGTGATGAAAATGAGCATAAGAAATATCTACGAGGTTTTATGGATGTTGTTGGAATCATGATGAGAATGTGAAAAGTTGAAGAATGTGTAGAGTTTCAGCATGTGACATCAAATTAACACTCACAGAAACAATATTGAAAAAAAATGTCAGTTAATAAACTGAAAAACAAATAAACAACAACAAGGAAAGCAATATTGATAGTGAAATCATGAAAGGAAATCACTAGATTCGACATGGAAAACCTAATTGTAATACGAATCAATGAATCATTTCTTGATCCACAACTACACACCCAACCTAGATGAGAATGATTATGAAAATGAATGATTAGCTGGGTTGATTTAAAATAAATTACATGCAAATATGTTTCATGCATGATCACCACTTGTCGACAAGTGACTCAGTTAGTTAAGGGAAGTTGTGTGGGCTTATGTTTTCTAGGAGTGTGCCCACATGCAACATGAATCTCGTGCATGAATTCAAGACTGGCACATGTCTTTGACACAAAGGAATGTGCTCAAGGAGAGTGCACATGCGAACCATGAAGGAATGCACTCAAGGAGGGCACACTTGCTCAACATGAAGGAGTGCGCTCAACACAAGAGCATGTCTTCATCATCAAGACATGTGATTTTGCCATAGAAGATCTTTTTCTTGCTTTTGTTTGATTTTGTGTTCTTTTCAAGTGTGTGCATTGCGAAAAGGATAGTTTCTAAGTCAAGAAAAATCATAAGTACACCTAACCATGAGTTAGATAACACACGCAATTCTAGGAATTAAGTGAAAAAACTTACGAAACATTGACTTAGGAGGATGTGACACTAGGAGAAAACATAAGAGTAAAAACCAAAAAATGTGATGACACTAAGGGGATTGAAACGACAGTTCATGTATGCCTGCAGAGGTTTGGTCTCATGGCCAGCGAACGATCTGTTAAGTCGTCCATGCCACCGTGTAGGTCAAGAGTTCGAGTCTCATCTTACCCAAGGGCCGTTCTTGCGGGCTGAGCGGTTCTTCCTAGAGGTTATAGTGGAAGCTGGTGGGATTCGACCCAGTGTAACACGAATACGGTACCACCATTGTTGCTGATTCCACTAGTCAATAAAAAGAAGAAATATAAGAAAAAGAAAATGAGTACGTGGATGTTATCCCGGGTGGTTGGGTGTGTTCAATAATAACTGCCCCACTCGGGTTCAAATCGTGGTTAATAGTTGGCCGTCTCATGACACAACTATGATGAAACATGTTGTAATTGATGT
>APFE030679977.1:0-34278 GCA_000404065.3 Pinus taeda
TTGCAGACATCTTCACAAAGGCTCTCACAGAGGCGAAGTTCAATAAACTTCGATATATGCTTGGAGTTCAGGAAGTTGTCACTAAGGGGGGATAGGCTCTATTGCCTCCTTCCTTCTCCTATTGTGTCATATTTGTAAATCCTTCAATCCTATCCCAAGTTGTTCTTAAGGGGGGATGTTAGGATATTCCGACACATAGGAAATAGTTAAGTTCACTTGGTCTAGTATAGAGTTAGGTATAGAGTTAGGTAAAGTGTGTTTCTTTACCATTGTACATTTTGTAACTTACAATCCGACGGTCACGATATGTAGTGATCCGACGGTTCATTCTCTCCTCGGTATTACCGACACTTGATCCGTGGCTTGACCCCCGATTGGTCCATGAATTCTATTTAAAGCGCATGGAGGGTCATTTGTAGGTTAACCGTGCATGAGAGAAGCTTATGTAAATTTTCATTCTTTTATTAATAAATTGCCTGTAGTAGCCACGTTGCGCAGGCCGTGGACTGTTTCCCTCTCTGAGGGTTTTAACCACGTCAAAATACTGGTGTATTGATCTGTGATCTGTTTGTGAGCGGTGTCCTTTTGGTCTTCTGTCTGAGGAACTTACCCTGTAAATTCCTACAATTTCCTTGTGTTGTTCCTCAAGGAATTAGCCCCCTATTAATTAGGTAAATTCCTCGATATGAATTGTACAATCCTCATAGGCCTTCCTCTGACTGTATGCACCACCTATACAATTTGAATGATTATACAACTGATACTTCACTGTCCCTAGACTCCAATCTCAAGTGGGCCTTTCTCATATTTGACATACATGAGTTATTTATGAGTGAATCATCATTTTACTGGTTGATCACTATAGGAAACTCCACACTCCACTATAGGAAGAACCACACTACTAGACCTCCCACTAGTTCCTCCAATAGTTGGAACTAGTCTAACTCACTTTAACTCAATTAAACCGAATTAATCAATTATAACTAAATATAAACACAATGAGGGATCCTATAAAGTAGGAGGCACTCTACTTGACTCTAGTTAGACCCTCAAATCGAATTAACTGAGCTAACTAGGTCAAATTAACTTAGTTAACTAATAAGGGTTTTCATGAGATTGGAATTACAATTTTATTCCCAATTTAATTCAAGGAGATAATTAAATTAGGATCTTCTTGATGCTATTTTCAACATTTCTTTTTGCAATTTTCAACGTATTTTATTTTTTACATTAGTCAAGACTAAGATATAGTTTTGATTTTCTTGATACAAATAAATCACCTTCTTATAATATCTTAATTTCCTTTTTCCCCTAACTCCTTGTATTATTCTTATTTTTAAAAGTGATTTCATCATTTATCACCAAACCGTCTAGCCAAGATTGGTCATCCTTATTGCGTCCCTCCTTGAGTAGAAGGTGGTTTTGGCCTCTTATATTCCATTTTGTTTAACATTTTCTTATACATCAGATAATTGATCATGATCATGATATATTTGATAAGAAGGTGTGTGTGTGTCTTATATATATTATATATATATATATATTATATATAATATATATATATATATATATATATTATATATATATATAGATAGATAGATAGATAGATAGATAGAGTGAAAAAAGTAAGGTGTATGTGTGTGTAAATACAAAGTAAAAAACTTATAATGGTGCAATCCATCAAAAGGGATTAATTATTTCAAGGTGCAACAATTTTCTCAAGTTTTGTACTCTAAAAGATGTCTACACCTCGAATGATTTGATCCCCTTGATGTATGATAGATCTAGAATTAAGATGGATCTATGCTAGTAATAATAAATATTCTAGCTAGTATTGTTAGTAACTTGCATTATCAAAACACAAAATTATCAAATAATACATAATGCATATTGAAATATATTACTAAGAACATGAGTCCCAAACATGATCTTAATAGTACTCTAAGATCTAGTTTCTAAAGATGACTCAACTAATATTTTACAAAAAGAAACATCTCAATGCTAAACCTATATCGTTAGGGAATATTTAATATTTAAAATTAAATATTAAGCTCAAATAACTTGGAATAGCAAAGAACCCTTCCTATCGCATGGTGAAATGAAAAATTAATGGATAAACACCTTAACAATAAATTAATAATCATAGTTTTATTCACAAAAATGTCATTGTATTTTCCTATGCAACTCATCAAAATGCATACAATTTAAATAACGCAATATTTACTCATCCATTTTCCTAAAGAGATGAGCACCATTACTACAATTTCCATGCCCAATGACAATGTATTCCAAATGAGGCTCAAAATCCTCAAAACTTTATCTTCCTACAAGAAAATATGCTAATTACAAACAAATTATGAGAGACTAGTACATTGTTTTTCTTTTTTTAATTGAAACAAGAATTTTATATTATAAAAATATGCATTTAGAGTGTAATAGTTACATCAAGCACAATAAATCATATTTTTGACTAGCTTAAGAAAAAATAAAAGTGACCTCTATCAAATATATTGCTACTAGATGTGAGTTATTTATAATCACTATTCAAGGCCACTAGAAAGTAAACACTTTCCAAAAGACTCGGAATTTTGGAATAATTTAAACTCCACATGACTTAAAAAATATGAGGAAGAACTAAATACTAAGGATTGATAAGAATGTGTGTAGTTAGTACCCAACCTAAATCCTTCTTATCCTTAGATTTTTTAGTCAAAGTTTGTGTTCAAACAAAATTTGCATTAAGAGTGTTAAATTGGATACCATTTTATTATGTTTTAATTGTAAAGCATGAACTTTTTCTTCCAAATTTTTCAATTGTGCCTACTGTGAGGCAACCATTACACTAAGAGATATTAATGGCTCTTTCTCAATTGTAATAGAATTTAATTTGTATGAATTTCCACGATCAACCAAGAAACTCTTGCCATAAACAACACTCAATAAAATGCAACCAACCTTTAGATTGCAATACAAACTCTTTTATAAAGACAATACAGGATTGAAAGCTATCCTTTCTCAAATATAAGTTATCCTAAATACAATTGAATACAGGATTCCATGTGTTTGAAAACATAGACATACAAATAGAAACTATGTGAAAAAAGCAATCATTTAATTGAACTATGGTGATATCAAATCCCAACAAGCAAGCTGAAGTTAAATGATGACCAAGAGTGTATACATAACTATTGTTTTTCTTATACCTTTTTATATAAATCATAAATCATACTTAGGAGTGAAGAGGAAACCAAAGTTGAGAATGATGTTGGTGAGAGAGAAGAGAAGGTAAAGAGTGAATCTACCTTTAGATCACCTTGGAATCTTGAAGACATAAATGACTGGGTATACAAGAAATACCAAAATACACTAAAATGATATTGAACAGACGTCGAATAATGGGCCCGTTGACATGGCATATGGAGGAGAGAATAAGCCATAATTCCATATTCCTCCATATTTATTGGAGTTAAAAACACCATCCATTTGTATTAATCCTATAGATATTCTAAGTTTAAAGTACCTTTGTGCACAAGTATGTAACTGCCACTATTCACACTAGTCTAATTTAATTCAAAAATTTTCAAATAAAGAGTTACATTCCCCAACCACAATGTTTTTGATATGTAAAGAGCCACAAAAGAGGGGTTAGTCACAGTATTGGTGCATTCAAACCATTTCCTCTCAAAATTCAAAGTGACCCCAATTAATATCCCATGATTTTCCATTCCAGCTATGTGAAAGTCCTTGTAATTTCACCCCAAATAAATTGGGATTAGAGGTGGTGGAAATTATATGCATATATACTTCCAACATCCTCATTAGAATGTGAAATTAAACCCTATCTCATGATTAAAATGTTTCCCAGAGTAAGAAGGAATTTTGCGAAAGCAAAGGCAAAGGTTTTCACTCACCTACATTATCACTCCACTAATTTTGCACATCATACTTACAATGGTAATGAAAATATGAGATAATTCTAAGGCTTAATGTAGTTTAAATGCCAACCCTGCATGATTCATTTTCTTTACACTTTCCACATTTCTCTTATCTTTGAAAATAATTTTGTCCTTTGGGGACCTTATTTTATAATGTTTCATATCTTATTAAACAAGGTAGTTGGAAAAATTAAGTTTTCCCATTAACAAACGTTTCACCAAGCTTCAAACAAACTCCTTGATTAGCCATAACATCTACCTCTTTATTATTAATATTTAGAACATGGAAGAATTTGGAAAATGTGAAATAAGGGAAAATAGCTTGGATATTGATTATGACATTCCTCAACTTTTTGTCATGGGGAAGGCTCTTGGAAATGATATATTGAACGATTATTTTTTAGTCCCCCAACACTATTAGGGAAGAAATACGCCTATCCTTTGTTATCAATAGAAATTGCAGTAACACATATGATTATGCTAGATTATTGGAGCCCATACGCTAATCAAAAACTAATTCTTTATTTCATTTAGGGAAAAATATCAACTCACTTCCCCCTTTCTCCTACCACCAATGTATTATTCTTTAATGCACCATCAAAACAAAGAGTGTGAGTAGGTTGAGCTATAAGAAAGTGAAAATTATTCTTTAGGAAAGTGCAACTTGCAATCCTCATTATGGAGATAAGGGGAAATTTGAGGTGGAAGAGTCAAGAATATTTTATCTATCCACTCTAATTCAAAATCACCTAATAGTTGATAAGAACAAGTGTGCTAAGTTTTATGAGACTAGAAATCCAAGAATAAATATATGGAATTGGAAACCACACTTTAGGGATGGTATTTTTGATCTTGGAAGATACTTTTGTTGTGAGCTCAAGATTTCCATAAAATATATTTTTTTAAATCAACCTAGATGTAGTTAAAAATAAAATTACCAAGAAAAGAACCTAAATAATGTCAATCCCATGAGATAAAATACTCACAAAATAGGGAAATATTAATCTTACTACCAAATAATTCAAGACAAAATTCCAAACTTAATTAATGAAAGGAGCTTCAAGGAATAAATAATGAACAAAACATTCTTAAGGAAAACAAAGAGGACATCTAAACGGTCCACTTATGCCATGATTTTCCAAATTATTTGTTATTAGTATTTTATGGTGGATTAAGGACTAAAATGATATATTTATTTTAGGAGGATTGTTTGGAATCCAAACATTCCCCCATATATGTAACCACCCCTCCCATATCTACCCAATTTCATTGAGCTTCCAGGGTAAACATGAGAGGGGGAGATAATATGACATGAATCAACCTCCTAAGTACAATTAAGGAAGTGGAATTGAAAAACTAGAACTTTACTAACTTTCCTCAGGAGCTACAGGACCTCTAGGAGCTAACAACCACTCCAAGTGCCCAAACCTTGAGCTAGCTCTTTTTTTTTGTGATTTTGTCTCCCATTCACATGTAAAACAAGATAAAATAGTGAATTTGGCCCTCTAGTTGCTCTGATAACCCTACTTCTCAACAACTGCAGTCTTGATTTCCTATTTTTGAGCATGCGACCTCGGAATCTGAGCCACCTTTTTAGGGCTTGAATCCCAACCATTGCCTAGAACTTAATGAGACCTTTAACACAAAAAATGATCAAGTAATTGACCTGACCAAGTCCAACCATGATAGTGATTTCATTAAACACATCAAAAACATGTAATCTAGACATCCTAAAAACATATCTGAACATAGGGGTTTTATAATTATGTGAGAATCATAATAGCTAAAATAACATCTATTATTTCATGCATTCAATAATCATTCATTGATAAATACAAACATGTCAAAATCCATAACTAGAACATGTCGTGAAACCATGCTTATAACCAACATATAACCAGAATAATAAAAGTGATAGAAAAACCATCAAAACCACATAGTAACAAGTAAATTTACTCATGAAATACAAGAGGAAAATATATTGTATTAACATATGCAAATCCAACCAAGTCAGGGACTTCCACATACCACCTGACCATAAATTAGGTTGACCAAATCTCTCTTTCATCCAATCACCCTTGTGCTATATTCCAAGAATGAATGTGGGATATCATGGAATAAACAAAAGAAAACTAGACCAAACCTTCTAGAGGCCAAACCACCTCAACCCTTAACCAATTATTCCACCTCATGGTCAGACATCACTAACCATCACCATATGGGTCTCTACCTAAGTTTCCCAAAGCTACATAGTGTTTGTTCCAACACAACTCTGAGATAAGTAACTCAACCCACAACTATCATAGGGCTCCAGAGAATTTTTCCAACCAAGGCTCTAATACTAGTAACTCAAACCACCAATGGCTCTAGAGAATTTTTCCAACCAAGGCTCCAATACTAGTAACTCAAACCACCAACGCCTCCGGAGCGTTTGCCCAACCAAGTATTCTAAAACTAGTAATTCAATCCATGTTGCTCCAGGGCTTCCAGTGCATTTGTAAAAACAAGTCTCTAGGAACTAGTAACTCAATGCACAACCATAAGGAACATGAGAACCAATAAAAATAATCAAATGGAAAACCCACAATACCATGGCTATCTAGGAAATGGAAAGGCTAGGAAAAAACGTTGTGAATCTGGGAAGTCCTCCATGCCAATGACAGATCATAACCAAATAACCAAATGCATATATTATCCATTAAAAAAATAACAAGGAAATCATACCTGAAACTTGATATCTTCAAGGACATATTGTTATAGTTGTTGATCATGTTTTCCCCTTGTGCTTTCCTACAAAAACCCTACATCTTTAGGTGTATGTTATTGTATGCATTACATGTTTCAAATGTATAACAAAACCAATATTTTCATGAATGTTGCAGTTGGACATAAAAGCACACATCGAGGGACAAATTCCGCGTTACTGAAATTTGTGGTCTCTTGTCCAAATGCGGAGGAGGATAATAGTGCTTTCGATATACATGCATTTTCAGATTATCAATTTTGTTTATGTCCCAATGGTTAGAATCTGTAGAAGCAATTGAATTGAGGGTTGTAGAAGGCAAAGTGCCACCTCATCTGGAAGGAACTTACTATCTGGGAGGACAAGGACTATTTGTAGGTAATAAAGGCTCCTCTATTCATCCTTTACATGGGCATGGATACCTCATAATATTCCACATACAATCAAGATCTATTTCATACTCGTCTAGGTAGTAGTCTTTCTTAGTTATGAATTTACTAGTTTTTAGTTTGTTAGGATCATGAAATGCTGAGAGAAGTGGTTGTGTTTAAAGACACCATTATTGGAATATTAGTATTACTATGTTGTGTTTTGACATTTAAATAGGCTACACTGGATATTAATACCAGTGAGAAAAACCATGAGTTCTCATAAATATGAAGCTAGAAATGATAACTTGAAACTTGGCCAGGTCAAATTTACTTAAACCACCTAAACATAGTTGATTTCCAATTCTATTTCTGATTTTAACACTAACAAAATGTAAATGAGAACGATGTAGATATAGTGACACAAAACCTCAGAAAGAGGAGTACAATGACGAGAAAAAAATTAGTGTTTCACACATCGTGGCCCTTTCTCAATATTTAGAGGGGGCAAGTGAATTGGAAACCTTAAAGTGCTAAAGAATTTCTTTAATATGAGCACTTTGAGTTGGGTAGGTTGAATAATTTGTTTATGGGAAGGCAGACAACCCCACAAACTGGATTCTCAATCTCTACATGCAAACAGGCTTCTAAGGTTAGGCATCCTCATCCATATTTCAATATGGTACTTGACTTTGGTGTAACAAATTTTGATATATTCTTGGAATATGTAATTGAGATAAGTTCTATATATTTCAATATTAAACATTATTAATGTTTTCGTAATCTGATTGTATATTAATGAGTCTCAGCAGAATGAAAAATATTGAAAAAACAATAGATGAGATTCAATGACTAGATTCCATGAAAAGATCAAACTTAAGTGATTTCTTTAAGTTATGTAGTGAGCCCTGGTATTGCACCAAGAGTGTCACAACTCCCAAGGGATCCTCAACTTAAATTATCAACCTGAGATTCATACAAACTTACAAGTGATAGTGTTGTATACACATTAGGTTAAGTTCTACTCATGCCACCCTAAGTCATGACATCATATCAAAGTTTTCAGATACCATTGCTCCAACTTAACTATAGTGAAAACTCCTAATGAAATTAATTTTAATTATGAAAGTGAAAATTCCATTCATTCAACTTATAGATGCTAATTAACATTACATGTGAAAAAGGGATAGTCTACTTGCAGAAGTGATTCTACTCTATTTTGCACATTTCATCAAATCAATAACCTACTTTCATGTATCATTGATCTACTTTACAATTGCTTGAAAATCAGAAATCTAACTTGTCACATGCTTGTGAATTAAAAACACTAATTCTACTATGTCTTGTAGTGAAGGAAAAGAGGAGGTTGGAGTGGTCTAAGAGCTTATCTAGATCATCAAATCATAAGTTGGAGGTCATTATTCATCTTAACCAAGATAAACTTGAAGTGGGGAGCAAAATAGGTAGAGCAAAATGTTGCTATAGGTCAGCTATAGGTGCTACTATAGGAGATCATGTATTGCTACAGGACGCCATGTAATGCTACAACAGTGGTTATGAGAGTATTTTGAGGGTGGATATGGTGTCTTGAGGGTAGGAATATATGGATTAAGAGAGGATGGCATGAGTTAGGTTTGGGAAAACCTCCTAGCCAAGCCCAATACCTCTGGGAGGCCTGTCTTGCACCAAGAGGGATGCCCATGGTTCTCTAATTCCCTAAACAAAATGACTATAGAAACAAATTTTGAGAGTAGTGTGAAAGTTAAAGGGAGAAGATAGAAAATTCCAAGTTGAGGTGAAATATGTGGCCACCCCTATAGTTCAACACAACCCTTCAACTAGCCCACTACATGCATTAAATTATCAATAACACAACGACATAAACTATCATGGAAAAGATGAGTTGAATTTGACTACAATATTATTCTATTTCACAATGCTACTATCATCACTGAACTAACTCCTAGGTTGTAGAAAGTAAATATGAGAAAATAATAACAAACATCTACCTATTTCCAAGAAATCATAAACAAATATTTTTGGACTAAGATTGTGAATCTTTCCCACTGCTTTTCCCAAAAGAGAGGCGATAAGGAAGCCTGCAATCACAAGTTTTTATAGATTAACATCTACTGCAAAAAAAGAAAGACATGAAATGCTTGGGAACAAGAAGAAGACATAAATACAAAAGAGGGAATATAGCCTCTGGGTTGGGCCAAAACCTAAGGGTTCCATCCCTCTATAACTAGCTCAAATGCAACTCAATAACAAACTTCTCATTAGTAGAAAATAGTAGTCTTATACATCACATGAAAGTTAACAATAACAAGGTCAAGCCCTAGGCTCAATAGCTACTCCTGTGTGAACCAAAAATTTGAATCCTAATGGGCCTTTCAGATCATTTATTTCTACAAAAGGGTAGCTGATAAGAATTCCCTTGAAATTAGGAGTGATTCCCCCTTGATCTTGAAAATTGTGGATCTTGTCCTCCTTGAGCTTCTCATGCACTTGGAGGTACTCGGTTGTTAGCGAATTTGATATTGTGAGTGAGGATTTTGTGATCTCAATCCGAGTTAGAGAGTTAAGGGGGTGGACAAGCCTCCCTATATTCTCTCATGGTTGTCTCCATCAAGCCCCTACATAGTAAATGCCTCAAAAATGCTTATTTTTCCTACAATTTAATCACATTACGCCACATACTATGAAAAAGACCTTCTACTCTTCTTACTAAGCATATTATAACCAAAATGTGAATTAATGTGAGAAAAGGATAATTTTAACGTTGGAGGATAGAATAATGAACTTCATGATATACCTATTGACGAGACACATCATCACCCCCATGTTGAAGGCGTTTCTCATCCTCTGAGCAACTTATTCATCCATATGAAGCTCATTCATGGCCTTGGTGGCCTCTATGAAATCCCAAGGCACCTCAGATGGTGTTCCCTCCTCTGGATAAAAACTTGCATTTGACTTTATCTCTGTTCATACCTTTTGTTCCTCTTCCTGGTTTTTTCTTCTTATAATCCCAACAAAAAAGTGGACTAGGTTTGATTCATATCCATTTGATTTTCAGTCTTTACATGATTCTTTTATACAATGGAGTTCTTTCCAAGGCATTCCTTAGCCTTTCAAGAGAGTGATACTCTCTTATTTGTAGACTGTGGGTAAGGCATGCCACCTTCTCTGACAAGCTTGTAGACTCTTTGTTCCTGACATCCTAAAAGGGTCCTCAAAGTCTAGAATGGCTTGCTCTTGGGTTTTTGTGTACTTAGATGCCATACAAGAATCAAAAGAGATGAGGTTGTGATTTCTGACGAGAGTTGTAGGTCTTACCAATTGTGCTTTGATGTATAAGGTCTCTTTTTCTTCCTTTGTGATCACTTTATTTACCTCTTCAGTCCTTATCTCCTCATGTGTTAACCAATATGCTAATGACATGAGTTGCATGTCTCCCAATATTTAATTGGGGTCCCAAAAATTCATATTTGTTATGATCAGATCATATAAAACTTATCTAGTTTTCCCCTCTCCTTGGTACTTACCCTTTTGCAAAACTCAATGAATTGCATGTAGCCTTAGAAAGGCAAAGGCCCATATTGTGCTAGTTTCTTAATTTGAAATTTCAGCCATTGCTCCTTAAGGGAAAGAGCATAAGATTTTGATGGATGCCTACATTGAATGGCCTCCATAGAGAGACTTGCCATAGTGGCAAGTTTTGTTTCCTTCTCTTGCAATTTCTCTTTCACTATCGTATTTTCTACCTACAGTTGCTCCCTCATGGTTGACTCCCTTAGTTTTAGGTCACTTAATTTCTTTCCTGCTTCTTTGATATTTTCAGCAATTAGGCCCACATCTTCTACATTTTTTTATTTAGAAATTTTCATCCATCTATGTGTCCTTCCAGTTTCCTTTTCTATTTCAAAAAAGAGTGGGATGGAAAATGTTTGGGTTATAATCCTACCTCCTTCAAAAAATGTGTAGTAAGATTCTAATCTAGGTTGTGGATTAGGCTCAAAAAGCTCTTCGAGGCCTTTTTCATCTACTTTTCAAGTGTTTGTTCCTTCCTGTAGCTCCTTTTCCTACTCCTGTAGCATCCCCTATTTCTCCTGTAGCTACCCCTATTTCTCTTATAGCTCCTCTTTTCTACTTTCTCAAGGGAAACTTGTGTCTTGGGTCTCTTGAAGGTCACTTCCCTAGTCATGGGCCTTCTCTCATATCTCACAGGTAGTTTGGTTCTTCCCTTAGCAGAGGTAATCTCTTCGATTTTTCCTTAACTAGGCCCCACTTCTCCTTTTTTATTGGGTTGATATGTACTTAGATGCTAGATCAAAATAAAAGGAGATGAGGTTGTGATTGCTAATGACAGCTGTAATTCTTACCAATTCTGATCTAACGTATAAGGGCTCTTTTTCTTCCTTTGTCATCACTTTTTTTACCTCTTCAGCCTTTATCTCCTCATTTGTTAACCAATATGCTAATGACATGTGTTGCATGTCTCCTAATATTTAATTGGTGTCCGAAAAATTCAATTTTTTTAAGATCGGATTATGCATATAAAACTCATCTAGTTCTCCCCTCTCCTCCATACTTACCCTTTTGAAAAACGCAATGAATTGCATGCAACCTTGCAAACGAAAATACCCATATTCTGCTAGTGCGTTAATTTGCAATTGCAGTCATTGCTCCTTAAGGAAAAGAGCATATGATTTTGATGGATGCCTACATTGTATGGCCTCAATAGAGAGACTTGCCATAGTGGAAAGTTGTGTTTCCTTCTCTTGCAATTGTTCTTTCAATCTTGTATTTTCTGCCTATAGCTTCTCCCTCATGGTTGACTCCCTTAGTTTTAGGTCACTTAATTTCTTTCCCATTTCTTTGATATTTTCCACCATTAGGCCTACATCTTCTGAACTTTTTATTTTGAAATTTTCATCCATCTATGTGTCCTTCCTCTTTCCTTTTCTAATTCAAAAAAGAGTGGGATGGTGAAACATCTAGGTTATAATCCTACCTCCTTCAACAAACATGTATTAGGATTCTAATCTAGGTTGTGGATTAGGATCTTGAAGATCTTGGAGACCTTTTTCATCTGCTTTTCAGGTGGTTTCTCCTTCTTGTAGCTCCTTTTTCTTCTCTTGTAGCATCCCCTATTTCTCTTGTAGTTGCCCCTCTTTCTCCTGTAGCTCCTCTTTTATTCTTTCTGAAAGGAAACTTGTGTCTTGGGTCTCTTGAAGGTCACTTCCCTGGTCATGGGCCTTCTCTCATATTTCATAGGTGGTTTGGTTTTTCCTTAGGAGAGGTAATCTCCTCGATTTTTCCTTAACTAGGCACCACTTCTCCCTTTTTACTAGGTGACTACTCAATACTGATAGTGACCTCTAAAGGAGCTTGTTGTTTCCCCAACATGATCTTGGTGCTCTTCCCTGTTTTGAAATATAGGGGACCTTACCTTGGTTGCATCCTTTTGGGCTTGACATGTGTTCTTAATGTAGCCAATGTGGTAGCCACTTCTTGCTCTATATTCTCTGGAGAAACACTTGTTTGATGCCCTTGATTATCTTTTCCTTGGGTTTTAGAAGTCTTCTTAGGGATTTATTTTTCTTCTACTTGTTTTTCTTCTTCCTCTTCCATAAGCTCCACTTCTTCTTCCTATGTTATTTTTAATTCTTCTTCCTTTGTTCTTGCTACTTCTTCTTCCTCTGGTCATCATGCTTCTTCTTCCTTTGTTCATGTTGCTTCTTCTTCCTCTATTTTTCCTGCTTCTTCTTCCTTTGTTTTTCTTATCCTACCTCCATTAATAGAGGTTGGTGTTTCTCCAGGTGTGATGGATTTGGTTTCAACGAAGACCTCCTTGTCCATGTCCACAAAATTAGTCCAAAGGACATGGTTCCTTAAGTGGCTCAAAACATCCATCAAAATTAACTTGATGAGGCCATGTTGTGATATGTGTTGATTCTTTCATTCCCTCACCTTTTAGCTCATTTCAATGATTGAGTGTAGGAGGAAATGGGGAACACTAAGTCTTTGAGAGAGAGGCAAGTCTACTTTGAATCTTAACTCATGAAGTAACCTAAAATGATAGGCATATACCACACTCAATCTCCATTCACAAGATATATATTTGACAATGTGATAAGCCACCTCATCCCATGAGTAAGGTAGGCTTTCTCTTCTTACTCCATTCTTATCTTCTATGGGCCACTCTTTCTAAATGAAGACGTTCTTCTAGTTGTAACACTTACTTCCTTTTCCTCATTTCTCCATCAAACCCCTAAGGGTAAGGTGGTTACTCTTCTTATGGTTTCAAGACTTAAGGAGATCGTCTAACAAAAGTACTGGCACTATCTCCCCCTTGACGATGCAGCACCATGGAAAATTCATGAGTGATATCATCATCATACCCTTTCAAGAGTTCAAAGAAATCCAAGAATTTATGCCATCCGAAAATGTTCACTACAAGCGAGTGTTGGTGAATTCTGTTGGTGTCTATGGGTTCTCCTCTATTGAATCCTCCCCCCATTTCTTCTACTTCCCCTTTTTGGTATTACTTAGGTGTGGAATTCAATTTTCTTAAGAGAAATGTTGGTGGTAAAAATAGTGGTAAACCTCCTTCTTACTGCTGAGGGAGAAGTATGATAGAATTGATATCAAAACAAATTATTTTTCTCTTCCCCTATCTTTCCTTACACAATAATTTCCAACAAGACTTACTTCTCAATTGTCTATTATAGGATACCAACTTTAGGCAGAATTTCTCATGCAATTGTATGTAAATCAAGGAGGGAGGAAACCACTTACTCCTTTTTTTAAAATAGATTTTATATGCATGAGGGTTTGAAGACAATTTTAGGTAAGTGTGGCATTCTCTCACCCTTAAATTCCTCATTTAGCTTCTTCTCAACTATCCTATAGCAATTCAGACCTTCATGTAGCTTCCTCCTGTACCACATGCAAATAGAATTTGAAACACTTTGGTGGCACCCTAGGCAGTTTGATAACACTAGCTCATCCTTCAACTATTTTTTAGAAATGAGTGATGGTGCAAGTGATATCAAGCCTAGGACATAATATTCCCTTTGTGGTAAGAGCTTGGAGCACTTTGGTGGCATGGCACATACACAATTTTCCTTTTTTCAACGGTTGTCTCAACTCCTTGCAATTATTACCATCCTCCTTGTGATAATCACTCCACTTCTCGTAAGCACCACCTCACTTAAGTTTACATTTCCATCTTGAAAGGGTAAATAAGATAAAATTTAGCTTACTAGCCAATGGTGGCCACGTTCACTGACCACCTCACCCCTATTAAAACTTATTTCTTGACTATTAACAATTTTTGGCATTTTATGCATGGGGAAGAGGTGATGGTTCTCATACCTAAGCTTACCTATGGATTGAATTGCTAGAGATGGTCACATGTTGGAGTTGGGCCTCATAACATCATGATGTTGAGGGAGTTTATTTCCTTGGTTTGTTTCTGTTCGGGCTTTCATAACTTGATGATATTCTCACTAATAACCTTGTTATTTGTGTAGGTTCCTTCCTTGTTTCCAAGCTATTGTTGGCAGAGTAGATGGCCTTCTTCCTAAGGATGATGTGCCTCCTATCTATTGTAGAGATGGCCCCATGATTCTCTCTATGGATGAAAAAAAAATCAAGGAGTTTTTTTGTGACTCTACACGCTGCTACAAGAGGAGTCTCCTTCCTATAGCAGTCATTTAATCCTCCCTTTAAGTATTCATTTTTCATTCCAGGCTAAGGGAAAGTGATGAAAGGCATGAGAACATGATTAGGATCATGAGGAAGTAGTGAAGGTGATAGAAGAATATAAAACATGGAATTTTTGTGTTTTTTTAGATCCATGATAGAGTGGAATTTTTGAGAAAATGTTTTACTAGATGGAGTGGATAGGTGATGGGCTTAGCATTGTAGGAACCCTCTTAGAATTTCTTAGGGACAACATGGCCTTCTAGTTTCTTTTTCCATTGGATCCTCCTCGTGTATCCTTTTAGGCTCCTCTTCTAGCCTTATAGGCTCCCCCTGTATCTTTATAGGCTCCTCCTATAGCATTACAGGTTCCTCCTGTAGCATCACAACGAGGAAAAAATGGAGTCTTTTGTTGATTGGATTATGGAGGGAGGTGGGTATGTGGGTGGAGAGTGTGGAAGTGAAATGTATACCTGGAAGAATTCAGGAATACAGTTGTAGATTCTTCTCTATAACGATGATTTTGTCACCGTTTGGAGTCCCGCAAAAAAAATGTTAGCAAAAATGTTGTAAGAACTCCTTCCTTCTATTTCTCTTTTTCTCTTTTGTCCTTTTTCTTATTTTTTTATATAAGCAGGATGCCTCTGTAGAGGTTTTCAACCTACATGCCTACCCTAGGCACCTCAGAGGAGGATTTCACTTAGGGATATTTTATTTTTCTTTTTCCCCTTTTTTTTTGTTCTCCTGGGTTGCCTCATAGAGGTTTTCAACTCAGGAGTTGGCCTTAGATGCCTCATGGAGGTTTTCATCTAGGCCCTCTTATTGTTTTTTCTTTTTTCTTTTCCTTAGAAATTTGGTGGATTGAGGGTTATGAGCCTCCTAATCACATTTAACTCTTTTCTAACTAAAATAAAAAATTCTTCCTTGGACAAAGGTTTCTTGTAACTTCAACCTATGACCATTGACAAGTAAGGAAATCCCTTCCTCATCAATTGTTTTCATTTGGATAGACCCATTCTGTAACAGCACAAGTAAAACTAAAATTAATGTAAAAAAAAGAAAACAATTCTTTAGTGAAATTATACCTGCCGGCTGCGAAGTGACCACAAGATTTGGGGACGACTCTCCTCCCAACCATAGGCTCAATTGTGCAGGATTCTGCTACAACTGGCCAGCCCCGAGCCCTCAATCAACGACTACTGCCAGTATTCCTATGTCTCAACATTCTCCCAAGAGAATGGAGATGGAACCTCAGAATGATCCACCCCTTCCATCCTCCTCATCATTCCTTAAATAGAAAAAACATTGGATGGGAAACCACATGCACACCCTCCATGTGTCTGCATGCCACATGCCCACCCTCCAAGTGTCGGCATGCTAATTTTTTGATAATTTCCTTATTTTATTATGGTTATTACTATTTTATTATTATTATTCATTATTTTTATTATTACTTATTATTTTGTATTATTTTATTAGTTATTATTATTTATTATTTATTAAGTGGTTTATTTATTATTATTCATTATTATTATTATTATTATTATTTTATTATTAATTATTATTTTTGTATTATTTTTATTAGTTCTTATTATTTATTATTTATTATTAAGGGAGGGATGTTACACATTCTCATGACACTTCTCTACCAGATGGGGACATAGCCAACTTGTCATCCATTTCCCCTTGAAACCCTTGAATCTAGAGTAATACATGAAGGCCCAATATCCTTAAAAATTCCTTTCCCTCGTGTGCTTATCATGCCTAATCTTCCTTTGTAACTAGATTACTTAGGTGTGTAGGAGAACTTGCATTTTGAATTCATCTAGACCATTGAGTTGGAGCAGCCTTTCTTGTTGTGTCGTAGTGAGGTTCAAGTCTAACTGAGTTCCCATCCTCAAAGTGTTCTACTCAAATTCAATAGAAAACAAGGTCGTCTACCCATAGACCAGCTCAAATGGAGTGAATCGAGTGGTGGCCTTCCAAGCATGTTGTAGGCATAAGTGGCTTCCACAAGTCCGTTTTCCCAATATTTTATGTTGTTGTTAACAACTTTGGTAAGAATTTTCTCCAATACTCTACTGGTGACTTCGACTTGCCCATTTTATTAAGGCTGATAGGCAGTAGATGTCTTGTGCTTGATGTGGTTCTGCTTCATAAGGCCTTTAATCAAACTTGATGTAAATTATGCTCCTTAATCAATGACAATTTCCCTTAGAAAACCAAATTTGTAGAAGATGTTCTCCCTCGTAAATTCAACCACCTTCAGCTCACGTTTTTCCTTTACTGATTTTGTTTCAACCCATTTGGTCAAGTAATTATTGCATACAATGATATAGCTTTTTGTTCCTGGTGGCAAATCAATATGTCCAATGAAATCCATGTCCCACTTTTCAAATGGCTCTAGAGTCACTTTAGGTTGTAAGCGCATTTCATCCTTGGGTGTTGGCTCACCCATTCTTTAACATTGACCACACCTAGTGGTGTACCTCCTTGCATTCTAATGTAAACTGGGCTAATAATAACTTGATCATAAAACTTTGAAGTTTGTCCTCATAGAAAAAAAGTGGCCCCCATAGGGTCCATCATGGCATGCTGAAAGGATACCAAAGACCTCTTCTTCCCTCACACATCTTCCTAGGATATTATCTCGCCCCCAATATGAAATAGTTTCCCCCAATCCAAGTGAATGGAGCACTCTTCTTGACAATCTTAGTTTTGTCCCTAGAGGAGAGCTTAGGAGGGAACCTCCCAACAACCAAATAGTTGCGTATGTCAACAAACCAAGGAGAAAGAATTGAGATGGAAAAGATATGTTCATCTCAATTTCAATCATCTATCATTTATTCCTTTCCTATAGGCATGATTAGTCTTGATAAGAAATATGCAACCACATTCTCTTTCCTTAGTTTATCAACAATAGTCAAATCAAATTGTTGCAATAATAACAACCATCCAATTATCCTAGCACTTAAATCATCTGTATTCATTAAATACTTAATGGCTACATGATCAGTGTGAACCAAATTTGATAGTTAGTGATATAATGCCTAAACTTGTTTAAAGAATGTACTACAACTAAGAGTTCTTTTTCAGTGACAATATAATTCAACTCATCTCCAGATAGATTCTTATTAATGAAATAGATAGCATTGGGCAATTTATATTCCATTTGTTCTAAGGAAACCCCTATAGATTTGTTTGAGGCATCTATGTGTATATGGAAAAATGCCCAGTTGGGGCCCCTAAGGATGGGTGCAGTGGTCAACTTTTGTTTTAGTATTTCAAAGGCATCTTGATAGTTGTTTGTCCAACAAAAAATTTGAATCTTTAGCCAGCTGTCCAAACAAGGGTGAAGCGAGTTTGCTAAAATATTTAATGAACCTTCTATAATAGTCAGATAATATAAGGAAACTCTTGAAATCTCTTTGATTTTGAGGGATAGAGACCCTTTTGATGATGGAAATATTCTTTTGTTCAACTTGTATTCCTTCCTTGGATATGGAATGGCCAAGGACAATCCATGCATTCATAAAAAAGTCACATTTATTAGGGATCAATGATAGATTAATTTCAATACATTTCTTCAAGAATTTGCACAGATTGGAGAGAGCTTCATAGAAGCCACATCCATAAGGAGTGAAATCATCCATGTATATCTCAACAGAGTCGTGAACAAGTTCAAAAAAAATACACTGAAATTCCCTCTAAGAAATAGTAGCGGAATTGTACATATCGAATGGAAGAACTCTATAGGAAAAGGTACCCCAAGGTCATGTAAATTTGGTCTTATCTTGGTTTTCAAGGTTGATATAGATTTCGTTGTGTCCACTTAATCCATCAAGGAAGGAGAATAATTTATTTCCTGCAAGGCCATCTAGGACTTGATCAATGAAGGGAAAAGGAAAATGGTCCTTTTTTGTAGCCTTGTTAATTTCTTGGTAATCAACACAGATTCTTCACTTCGCATTCTTCTTGAAAATTGAAACAAGAAGTGAAACCCACTCACTATATGAAACCGGGCATATGTACCCTACATCCAATAGCTTTTGTAATTCTTCTTTCACAATACCCTTAAGATTTGGGTTCATCCTTATCTGGGGTTGGCGCACATGCTTGCATCCCTCTTTAATGTAAATATGATGAGTACAGAATGAGGGTTGTACACCTTTCATTTCCTTATAATCCCAAAAAAAATCATTTAGGTGTTGCATCAGTATATTGCACAACTCTTCTTCATGTTTGGCTGAGATACAAGGGTTGGTCTTTAAAGTTCTAGATGGGCCAAACTCTACATCTTGACATGTTCTAGAATTGATTCAGTAGAGAAAAAGTTAGTCGAATGACTACTCCCATATTCTTTCATCAACTTATCAATTGGCATGGTAGTATGAAATTAGTTCTATAAGATATGGTAAATGAGGTCATTTTCATCAAGCTGCCCCCCTCCTATAAGAGTATCTAGAATATAGACTGAGTAGGGGGTTGTGTGATACAATTCGCCCTCTTCCTCATCCTATATCCACAAGGGTAAGTCATGTTCAATAGAAGGTTGAGAAGGAGGACACAATACAAGTTGTTTTGATAAATGTCCATTCTTAATAGTCATGATCCCAACCCTACAACTAATGTAGGCATCAGTAGTGGCCAACCAAGGTATTCCTAAGATCAGAGGATAGTTATCAAACTTGGTTTTGGGCTGGAGGACCAGGAAATCAGTAGAGTACTCCCAGGAGTCAATGGAGACTATGACATCCTCAATAATTCCCTCGAGAGCTACTGTGGATTTGTTTGCAAGATGCAGTACTATGGTTGTATTTCTCAAAGCCCTTTGGAGATTGAGCTTCAGCATGTTTTCTCGTAGTCATCACATTGAATATAGCCCCAAGATAAATAAGGGTATTGTAACACCCTCCTTGCACATATATCCAATTAACCATGCAAACTAGGGTAAACATCAGACGAGAGGCTACTATGCTCAAATTCAACCTTCTATGTGACCTTAAGAAAGTGGAATTGACGGAACATCACACGCAGTCACCCAACATCCACAACAAAACCCTGAGGAGACAAGTCAACCACTCAGACAACTTGTCCCTGGGTCCCACTATTGTTTTGGACCTCTTAGGCCATATTCTCTCTCATGCTGTAGGTAGGGGACCAACTAGAAACCCAAAGTCACTCTCACAGGCCTCCATGATAGCGACTATCGACCAAACTTGCCAATTTTGTGTCAACAACCCCAGGATTTAAGACACTTTTTCAGTCCCAGAGCCCAGGCCACTGCCCATAATGGAATGAAAGATTCAAATCAAGAAAGGTACAAGGAAATAAGGAAGAAGAAACAATAAACTCAGCAATACCTTAACTAGACTTCTACTAGACATGATAGACATTTAATCAAACATATTGTCAACATGTAACTTACAGGTGTAAACAACGGAATTAAGTTTAGGGATCTCATACTTATCTGAGAATTTCCATGAACCATTGTTCCCCCATGTCATTTGTTGCATATTCATCTATTAGGCCATAGACACATTATTCATTCATATACAAGTAAAAACACGTTGAGAGCCATACATAGTTACTATCATAAAATGTGCATATAACCAGCATAATAGGGACACAAATCCATCCCAAGCATCAAATGAGATAGTTTTCCAACAACATTGATGGTGGGGGTATCTCTTCTTCTTATCTCAATCCTTTTGAAACATTTTTCTTTAATAAGCTTGTTGTAGATGGGAACACCTTCAATGGCCTCGAGAACGTGTATCTTGACTGATCTAGGTGGCTCTAAACACTCACAAGAGTCCAAGAGGGCACAGAAATGGTCAAAATTCAAAGTGGTCATATTGCTATAGAACCAGCACCAGATAAAAGTGCTCACCATCTTGATTCCAATGGTGTGAATGGAACTCAAATTTAATCTCGTATGAAGAAGATAGAGCCAGTCAATTTTTTGGTCAAAGTTAGACAAGTGGCAAGTTTAACGGTCCTACAAATTGACTGAGACCTGATGCACGGAATCCGGCCACCGGGCAGGAAAAATTGTGGCCTACTTAATTTGTCTAATAAACCTTATTTTAGACAAAATAAAAAATAACTGATTATTGTTTGAAAAGAAAAATAAATTAAATTTATGGGTTGACGGGCCACCAACCCTACCACACCCAATGACCATTGTATTATTAATAAAATGTATTATGTTGGGCGGGTCCCCACCTGCGGACCCGGCACACACCCTCCTCCAGTTGCCAACTATTATGATCTAAGGGCCACTGGGCTCAAACTTTCCTGGCCAACTCGGTCGACCCGCCTCCCAGGCGCCCTCACCAAATCAAACTCCAAAACTATTATATCGTATGACCACCAACCGTTTGTTGTATTGACCACCGATGGTTTTAGTGGTAAAAACAAATTGCCACATTTATAAAAACAAATAAGCAACTTTGGAGGTGGAGGGATTCAAAACCTTAACCTCCACCCTCCTTGTCTCCTCCACCACCATTAGGCCACAAAGCTCAGCATTGATAGCTCTACGCACAAACTAATACATAACCTCTCATTTCACAGAGGCGCAAGGGAGAGCATAGCAGAACGAAGAGTGACCAAATGGAGTTTGGATGACAAAGAATGAAATAGGAGGCCAGAATCATGTGGCATGAATTTCGAGACAAGAATATTCTACATGAATCTTTGCAGAGAATCTTTTGACACTGTGAGGAATCTTTGAGGTTCCTTGGGAGGTAAATTTTTATTTTGTTAGAATGATAAGAAATTTACAGTCGTTTTAACTGGAATTTAGTGGGGAACACGATGGTGAAATCAAAATCACAATATGAGTAGGAAATTTTCATATTCCCAACAGGGCAGAACCTTTGAAGAATTTTGAGGGAATCTCTAGATTCCTTGGAGGCCGAAATTCGCCAAAGTCATAATGCAGCCAACTTTATGCCCAAAAGTATCAAAATCATGCAAGGATCATTATGGCAAGATCAGATTTTTGATCTGATTTGTAGATCTCCATCTAGCCCAAAGAAGGGAAGCTTTGAAGAATCTTGAGGGAATCTTCCAGATTCCTTGGAGGCTAAAATTCGCCAAAGTCATAATGCAGCCAACTTTATACTCAAAAGTATCAAAATATCACAAGGATCATAATGACAAGATCAAATTTGTGATCTGTGTTACAAATCTCCATTTAGTCCAAAGAAGGGAATCATTGGAGAATCACGAGGAATCTAAAAGATTCCTACAAGCCCATATTTTTATGGTGTTGGAATTTGACAAATGGGTAGTCGATTTTACACCTCTCAATGACAAAAATTTAGTGGTGCAATCAGCTTTTGAAAATGAGACTTCCATTTTTCGGAAAACTTCAAAGGTGAAGGTACATGAATTAGTCATGTCATGTCTTCCTTCATAATTGTTGAGATGATGTATTATGTTTTGAGATCCCTGCTTGATGTTTTGTTGTGGGATTTATTTTGCCACATTATGTGAGATGTATTTAGCTTTTAATGCTATGTATTCTTGTTGATATCCCTATGTAACTATGTTGAAGGGATACTCATTGCCACATTGTGTGAGATCATGTTGAGCTGTCATGTTGAGAGGAAGCCTTTTTGAGTGATACTTCTTGTAATTGGAATGTATCATGGAGATACAAGCCACTCTTGGTTGAGGGTGTGTGTCCTTGATATGACAGAGATTCTTCCATGTACATCATCATCATTTCTAGCATTATATGAAGCGGCCAACACCGCCTTGACACCGGGCCCGGAGATGTACTCCACACTGGACGAACTCCATTATCAAATGTCTCTTGTTTTGATTTGCTAACCATTTTCATGTTTCCTCTCGTTTATGAATGCACATATCTTATTTTATGCTCTTTAAAATGAAATTATAAGAAAATCACAGAAGTAGAATATCTTGGATGATTTCGATAGTTGAAGGAACCCAGATCAAGTTTGGTATGGGAGTGGTCTTCTCACTGATGTGATTTGTGAGCATGAACAATGATTGAACATGCAACAATGGAAGATGACAAAGACATTTACAAGGCCATGCTCAGGATGTCCAAAATGGTGGACATGTTTTACGAAGCTTATAAGAGATAATAGAAAGAAGAAGTAGAAAGAAATGCTTCATCGACATCTTCAAGTGTTCACTCATTTCCTTCATCATTTTCTTAGCATTCGCATGAGGAGATCAACTAGAGTATTCAAGAAAATAACACTGAATTGAAGATTATTCTACGAGAAGAGAAAGAGGAGAAGCAACGATTGCAGCTTCAATTGCAAGTTGCTGAGGAAACCTTGGAAGAATTGAAGCATACTGACCTGAGTATTCAAGCAGAGGATGTTGAATTAAGGAGGAATCTAAAAGAAGATAAAGAGAAGAAGCAAAGATTGCAACGTCAGCTACAAGCCATGAAAAAGGCCTTGGAGGAGTTGAAGAGCAATGAAGTCTTAGAGAAGCCCTCATCACCTGTTTTTGAACCAACAGTGGAGGTAAACAATGTTGATTTTTCTTTAGTTTCATCTTCACATGTTATTATTTCTGCTGGAAATGTGGAGATACCAATTACATGGAATGGCACGAGACTCCTTATGAAGATGGGGTACAAGGGAGGAGGACTTGGTGTTAATGGCCAAGGAATAACTCAACCATTAGAGGTTTTGTAAAGACCTTGGTTGGCAGGCTTGGGATACGCCGAAGGAGAATTCCCAAAGGTGTAAGATGCTTCTAAGACATTTTTCAAATCATCAAGCAAAGAGAATGATGGGAACACATCACCATCATCCCGTGGCAGTGCCCATTACAGGGAAAGGGTTGAGGCAAACTCTCATCGCCATAATTACACCAGATACAAAAAGGAAAGGTATAAACAGTCTCAGCATTCTAATGTTCATTTTGATTACAATCATGTTGTTAATGATGAATGTAATTCATGGAATTGAAAAACATGTACTTTTTGTGGTTTACATAACCATGTATTTGATAAGTGCTAGAAGACAATGGCAACATGAAAGAGGATGAGGCGTGAAAGGCCTTCTCCATAGTAGGAGAAGAAGCATGTTAAGAAGATATGGAGGAACAATACTTTCTATAGTCATTGCAACAGAGGTGGTCATCAAAGAGCCACATGTTGGAGGCTCCATCTAGAGCATCGTGTTAAGGACAAAGCACCCATCAAGAAACCAGTCAGTGAAAATGTTCAACAAGTAGATCCATCACATTCATCATGGTTCACTTTGTTGAGTAAGAAATGGTTTTTTTTGGATTGGGTAGCTTATCGTGGCCATATTTTTGTAAATCATGTGTTGCATTTTACATTGTAAAATTGATGACGTGTTTTCCATCACTTTTTGAAGCAATAATGATATTTTGGCCTTGTTTTCATAGCTGGGGTATTATTTCCATTTTGATGTAAACATGACCACATATTATGTGTTATGAACTCATGGAAAGTATGGGATTCTTAGGTCATTATTTGGTCATGTTGATAAGAATGGAATTTGCAAAAAGCAAAAAAAAATGTACTACATGTTTGCAAGGGATGGAGGTGTCGGCTCATCACTTATGGCTCTGAAGAATAAAGGTGAAGGAGAAGGAAGGGTGACCTATCAAGACATTTGTGGTTCAAAAAATGTACACAGCAACTGAAGATTATGTTCGTGACTTTGTAGGACCAAAAGCTACTCATTGGGGAGGATTGATCCAGGTGGCTCCAGACACCCTCGGGAGTCCAAGAGGGCTCAGAAATGGTCAAAATTCAACGTGGTTAGAGTGCTCTCAAACTAGCGCCAGATCGAAGTGTGCGTTGTTCTAATTCCAATGGTGTGAATGGAACTCAAATTCGAGCTCGTATGAAGAAGATAGAGCTAGACAAAGGTTTGGTCAAAGTTGGACAAGTGGTAGGTTTAATGGTCCTACAAATTGACCGAGACCCGATGCACGGAATTCGACCATCGAGCAGGCGAAATTGTCGCCTATTTAATTTGTCTAATAACCCTGATTTTAGACAAAATAAAAAATTACTCATTATTGTTTGAAAGAAAGAGAAATTAAATTTATGGGGTGGTGAGCCACCAACCCCCCACACCCAACAGCCATTGCATTATTAATAAAATGTATTATGTTGGGTGGGTCGCCGCCTATGGGCCCGACCCACACCCCTCCTCTATTTGCCAACTGTTATGATCTAAGGGTGGAAGGGATTGAACTCACCTGGCCAGCTCAGTCACCCTACCTCCCGAGTGCCCTCACCAAATCAAACTCCAAAATGGTTATACCATATGACTGCTAACCATTTGTTGTATTGGCTACCGATGGTTTTAGTCGTAAAAACAAATTGCCACGTTTATAAAAATAAATGACCATTTTTGGAGGCAAAGGGATTCAAAACCTTAACCTCCACCCTCCTCATATCCTCCGCCACTGTTGGGCCACGGAGCTCGGCTTTGATACCTCTACCCACAAACTAATGCATAACCTCTCATTCTGCAGAGGCACGAAAGAGAGCACAACGGAATGGAGAGAAATCAAATGAAGTTTTGATGACAGAGGCGGAACTGTGAGGCTGAACCAGGAGGCCGGAATCATGTGGCACAAATTCTAAGATGAGAATATTTTATAGGAATCTTTGTAGAGAATATTTTGATGCTGTGAGGAATCTTCGAGATTCCTTAAGAGGTAAATTTTCATTTTGTCATAATGATATGAAGTTCACAGTCATTTTAACTGGAATTTTGTAGGGAACGTGATGGTTAAATTAGAATCACCATCTAAACAACATATTTACAAATTCCCAGTGGGGTAAAATATTTAAAGAATCTTGAGGGAATCTTCTAGATTCCTTGGAGGTTGAAATGCACCAGAGTTAGAATGCAGCCAACTTTATACTCAAAATTCTTAGAATCGCGCAAGAATCATGACAACAAGATCATATTTATGATCTGAGTTGCAGATCTCCAATTAGCCCAAAGAAGAGAGTCTTTGGAGATTCACTGGGAATCTAAAAGATTCTTACAGGCCCAGATTTTTATAGTGTCGGAATTTGACAAATGGGTAGGTGATTTTACACCTCTCAATGATAAAAATTCAGTGATGCAGTCAGATTTTACAGCTAAGCTTTTCATTTTTCGTCCAACTTCAGAGGTGAAGGTACATGAATTAGTCATGTCATGTTTTCCTTTATAATTGTTGAGATGATGTATTATGTTTTGAGATCCCTCCTTGATGTTATGTTGTGGGATCACTTCTTTCCAAATTATGTGAGATTTATTTAACTTGTCATGCTATGTATTGTTGCTGAGATCCTTATGTAACTATGTTGAAGGGGTACTCATTGCCACATTGTGTGAGATCATGTTGAGTTGTCATGCTGAGAGGAAGCCTTCTTGAGTGAGAATTCTTGTAAGCAGAATGTCTCATGGAGAGACAAGCCACTCTTGGTTGAGAGTGTGTGTTCTTGATATGACAAAGAGTATTCCATGTACATCATCATCATTTCTAGTATTATATTAAGTAGCCAACACCACCTTGACACCGAGCCCAGAGACGTAGTCCACACTGGACGAACTCCGTTATCAAATGTCTTGTGTTTTGATTTGTTGACCGTTGTCATGTTTCCTCTCATTTAAACATGCACATACGTTCTTTTATTCTCTTTAAAATGAAATTATAACAACATCATAGAAGTAAAAGATCTTGGATGATTCTGGTAGCTGAAGGAACCTCGATCATTGACAAACAAATTCTTCAATTCTCCCATAAGTTCAGCCTCTTATGGGGTGTGCTGGTTAGGTGGGATCAACCTTTCAGGATAAGGGGGTGCATGGACTTGAGGGACACTCTATTCCTTCTCTCGTTCAAGCTCTTTAGTGGAGAAGGTGGGTGATTATCTAAAAGTACCCTTCTAGACTGAAGGTTGATTTCTTGAATTTCCATAGCATAAGTAGGATAGGATGTTTCCTTACTATAGACCTATTGTGTCTGCTTATTGCTCCAGTTCGGATTGGGTTCAGTAGAAATTTGAGGTTGCTTCAGCAGGGTATGATGATCTAGTTTTGGTTGAGGTTCGGGTGGAGGTAGTGAAGAAGGAGGCTAGTTTTTTTTTAGGCCTCCACACTTGTGAGGGGTTGCCCCATTGGGAATATTGTGATGGATATGGTTGAAAAGGATGGTTAAGAAGTTGAAGAGGATATGGAGGAGATTAAGGCAAAGGAGGAGGTGTGGACGATGGTGGATAAGTGGAAGGATACCAAGGTTAAAATGGTTCAATATGATTTGGATTGTAGTGAGGATAATATGCACTTTTATATGGATGAGGTCCTACAGGTCTTCTTTGGTTAATGAGGCACAACTATTCTAACCCACTTTCTACTCCTTCCTGGTATACATCCTTTAGGCCTGGGAGAGAGTGACATTTGTTTATTGCATGATTCTCTTCATGTACTAGCAAAACTTGTATGACATTCAATGGGGATTCATTTCTAATATTTATTTTAGTACATCTAGAGTAGAAAATAACTAGTGCCCCTTCTGCTTCCTTTTGTTTCCATTTGATTTGGATAGTATCCATTTGTAGGGTAACGATGTGCAACATTTCACTTTTAAAATCCTCCAACATATTTTTTATTTCATGCTTGATGGATTTTGTGGAGGGAGAAGAACTGACCAAGCTTTGGTTAGAGCTACCCTTCTTCCTAATAGCCCTAGAGTAATTCTTGAATACATTTTTGATGCCATCATATGGACATTAGTAGATATATCCTCAAATAGCATGTTGAGGGCTCCCATTACATCTTCCCTGATCCCTCAGAGAAGAACTAGCTAGAGTGACTTAGCTTCAAGGGTACAATTGGCCCTCCTATAATTGATTTGAAACGTTTCCTCATAGTCTTTCAAATATTTATTAGGTCTAGGGGTCATCCTAAATATTTCCTCTTTTTCTATTTGGACCTATAGTCCTGATATTTATCATTGAAGTTTTATTGTATTTGGGCATAGGTAGTGATGTTGCCTCCAAGTAGACTCATAAACTAGAGCAAGGCCACATCTTTGAGGGTAGAAAGAAATAACTTTAACTTCTTCTCATTAGAGGCATAGTCATAGGTCCTACAAACAACAAAAAACTAAAACATAAAGGTGTCAAGATATTCAAAGGTTAGGCCATGGAAATGTGGAAGTGCAGTAGGGCTTATATTTCTTTTCTAGCCTCTCCATTGGTTTCGTTGATTGGGAAGAGCTCATTGTTTTTGTTTGCAACCATAGTTTGACTAGGTGAGGTAGGTTCTTATTGTCCAATAGGCTCTTTAAAAGTTTCAATTGCATCACCTAAAGAGTCTTATAAATCCCCTATAGTTAGAGAGGGAATTTCACAGCCACCGAAGAAGAGTGAAGGTCGGTTGCTTGAGGGGGTGGGGGTTTTTGGTAAGAATTTTCCTTGGTTATCCCTACTCCTACTAGGCATGAAAGTTTTTTTTCACCTTTTCAAGAAACAGGATTGATGCAAATAGGAAAAAAAAACATTGCTTAAGAAGAAACAACACCTATTTAGACACCTCCCAGAAACAACACCAAAAAAGGGTGAGCCCTAGTATTACACCAATAGTGTTGCAACTCTTAAGGGCTCATCAAATTAAATTATCAATGAGGGGTTCATCCAAACTTAGAGGTGACAGTTTTTTATGCATAGTAGGTTAAGTTCTACTCATGCCACCCTCAGTCATAACATCAGATCAAGGTTCTCAAAGACTATTGCTCAAACTTAACTATAATGAAAACTCCTTATGAAACTGATCTTAACTAAGAAAGTGAAGATTACATTCATTCAACTAGTAGATGCTAATTAACATTACATGAGAAAAAGGTCTAGTCTACTTGCAAAAGTGAATCTACTGTATTTTGCACATTTCATCAAATCAATATACTACTTTCTTGCATCGTTGGTCTTCTTTACAATTGTTTGAAAACACAAGTCTAACTTGTAAAATTTTTGTGAATCAAAAACACTAATTCTACTTTGTTTTGCAATGAGGGAAAAAGGAGGTTGGAGTGGTCTAAGAGCTTCTCTAGATTATCAAATCACAATTTTTGGTTCATTATTCATCTTAACCAAGCTAAGGTTGAAGTGGGGAGCAAAAAAGGTAGAGGAAAATGGCACTAAAAGCCATTGATATGTGCCACTACAGGAGGTTTTGTATTACTACAAGGCCCTGCAATGCTACATGAGGGGTTCTCAGAGTCTTTTAAGGGTGGAGATGGTGTCTTGAAGGAAGGAAGAGATGGATGAAGGTAGGAAGGAGTGAATTAGGTTTGGGTGAACCTCCTATCTAAGCCCAGGACCCCTTGAAGTTCTGTTTGTAGAAATTCCCACCTGTAGATCACCTGGTAATGCAATGTACTAAAGCAAAATACTTGATCTACTTCTACAACCAATTTAGCAGAAGCTTAATTGAACATGAGAAACATAAATAAGAACACATATAACTGATATGGAGAAATCAATCACACATAACATAGAAGATATAACCTAGGGAAAGCCTCGGCCTAAAACCCCAACTCTGTATTATCATACAAGTGGAAATATAGCTAGTATTACAAAAAGAATCAGCTCAAAAGCTATCATGCTCTCTCTGTAATATCTATGCTACTCATAAACATTCAAAGGCCTCTCTCTAACCTTTGTTCTACCCTCCAAGCCTCCTATTTCTTTGTGCAATTTTGATTGGGATCCAGTGCAGCCACTTGTGTGAATTGCCCTCTTCACACACTCACTAACATCTGATCCAACTACGTAGTCTTGAAGGAGATAAATCCTCATCCATCGATGAGCTTCCTTTATAGCAAAATTTCATCCAACTGATAGTACGTTATCCCTTCTTTGATCTCAACTCAGTCTCTGTCTAAACCGACATGCATGAGTCATTCATGAGAGAATCTTCAGTTATCTGAAGTGCAACAGTTATATGCAAGCATGCATTCATTAACTGAACTTACTTGATTTAAACAAATTGTTTAAATCAATTATAACTGGACTTGACTCAGTTAACTAAGCCAACTAATTACTACTCAAATTAGAACTCATCCTTATCTCTTTAATTGATGGATAAATTTCTCAATTAATAGATAAATTGTTGCATGTCCTCACATAGACTTCATGTTTTATTTTTCACAACTAATTAACTCATGGTGAATTAATTTATTTATTTTCAAATAGCTGTTAAGTTCAAATTCGAATTTTACTTCCTATTTTTAGTCCATGGACTGACTAAAATAGGAATCCATCATGAACTTCTAAAAATAGCAATTTTGTTTTTAGCACATCCATTTTTCATTCCTTGTTGCCCACTCTAGCACTAGTACCCAACTGCTATTTATAGCAGTGTTATTTTTAGCACTTCTAATTTTAGCATTTCTTGTTGCTATTTTCAACAATGTCTTGCACCAAGATGGATGCCCACGGTGTCTCTAATTTCCTAAACAAAATGACCGTCGAAACAAAGTTTGAGAGCAATGTGAGAGGTAAAGGGAGAAGATGGAGAATTCCAAGTGAAGGTGAAATATATGGCCACCCTTGTGGGTCAACACAACCGTGCAACTAGCCCACTACATGCATTAAATGATCAATAACACAGTGAAAAAAAATTTCATGGAAAATATGAGTTAAATTTGACTACAACCTTATTCTATTTCACAATGCTACTCTAATATGTGAACTAAGTCCTAGGTTGCAGAAAATAAATATGAAAAAATGATAAATAACATCTACCTATTTCTAAGAAATCATAAATAACAATTTTTGGACTGAGATTGTGAATCTTTCCCACCACGTTTCCCAAAAGAGAGGTGATAAAGAAGCCCGAAATCACAATTTTTTATAGCTTAACATCTATTGCAACAAAATAAAGGCATGAAATTCTTCAAAACAAGAACAAGATAGAAATTCAGAAGAGGGACTAAAGCCTCTAATTTAGGCCCAAACCCAAGGGTTTTAGCCCTCTATAACTAGTTCATATGTAGCTCAATAACAAACTTCTCATTAGTAGAAAATAGTAGTCTTATACATCACATGAAATTTAACGATTACAAGGTCAAGCCCTGGGCTCAATAGTTATCCCTATGTCAATAAACAATATGAATCCTAATGAGCCTTTCGGTTCGTTTATTTATAGAAAAGGGTAGTTGATAGCAACATCCTTGAAAATAGGAGTGATTCCTTCCTTGATCTCGAAAATTATGGATCTTGTCCTCCTTGAGATTCTCATGCACTTGGAGTTACTCAGTTGTCAGTGAATTGGAGCTTTTGAGTGAGGATTTGGTGATCTTCCAAGTTAGAGAGCTAAGGGGGTCGAAAAGCCTCCCTAGATTCCCTCATGGTTTTCTCCATCAAGCCCCTACATGGTAAATGCCTCAAAAATGGTTCTTTTTCCTGCAATTTAATCACATTATGCCACATACTATGACAAACACATTTTACTTTTCTTACTAAGCATATTATAACAAAAAATCTGAATTAGTGTGAAAAAAGAATAGTTTTAAGGCTAGAGGATAACATAATGTACTTCAAGATATACCTATTGATGGGACTCTACCTGTTGCTCTAATTTATTGCAAGGGTATTGTATTCCATACTTTCAGGTATTTTTGGTTCGACTGTGTGTTTTTTGTTAATAACTTGTAACAAACACATGCAAACAAATATGAAACAAGAACATAAGGATCAAGAAATTCTTCAAAGATACATTTATTGAGTTATATTATCTTATGTTATATTTAGAATACAAATTGTTGCATACATGATGAAGAAATTCCTAAAAAAAATTACTAAATTATATGATCCTATATTCCATTTAGAGTACAAATGGTTCCATATATAATTAGATTAGAAAAAATGATTTAACTATTTTATAAGCAAATTATGTCCCTAACTATATCTCACATAAACACTAAATTGTTAATAAATTCTATTTAGAATAGAACCATAGCTGACAATAAAAATTTATTTAATTCTTTGATTCCAAACAAGTCCATAAATTCTCATCCCCAACTCCATCTCACATTAAGACATAATGTTGGTCCCAGATGCACAGCAAACAAATAAACACACAGCAGAATCAAACATGCATAGAGAGACAAGAGTTTAACGTGGTTCACCCAACCAATCTGGGCTATGTCCACACAACATAGGCATCGGAAAATTTATTAATCAAACAGGAGATTACATCAAGAAATCCTCACAAAAACCTCTCACCCTCTTAGCCAACATCCGAATGATTACCTGTTATATAGGATAGAGAATCTAACAGCCTCATTAACTCACTCACATCAAATATAGGAGGCATTAATCACCGCCCAACAACCTGGAGCTAATCTAGAAACTGAATTTCTATTGTTGTCATCTACAGAGATTTCTGCCTATTTCACTTCAAACAGAAAATCTCAACAATCTCCACCTTGACAACAATTCGCCTGATGCCCTGTTATTATTATTTTATCTTTTCTGCAAGCCAAGAGAATCCAAACACCAGCGTAGCTTCTCCAACAAAACTGGTTTCGTGAAGATGTCTGCACATTTCTCCTTTGTATGCACCTTTTCAAGAGAGACTCCCCTTTCAGTGACAACCTGTCTTACAAAATGGTACTTGATCAGGATATGCTTTGATTTACTATGATAGGCCGGATTCTTAGCCAAATGTATTGCACTTTGACTGTCAAAAAATAACTTGATGCTGTCCTGCAACCTACCAAATTCACCGAACAAACCTTTCAACCAAATCGCTTCTTTGCAAGCATGAGAAGCAGCAATGCATTCTGCTTCAGTAGTGGACAAAGCAACAATGTTCTATAGCTTTGACATCCAGCTGATAGCTCCACCTGTAAGAGTAAAGACGTACCCTGAAGTTGACCTTCTCTTATCCAAATCACCTGCAAAATCGGAATCAACATATCCGCAAACAAATTCACTACTCTTATTGTAAGAAATACAATAACTACTTGTGCCTCTCAAGTACCGAAGCACCCATTTCCTGCTGACCAGTGTTCTTTACTCGGATTTGCCATGTACTTGCTGACAACCCCAACTGCATGTGAAATATCTGGTCGAGTACCAACCATTGCATACATTAAACACCCTACTACATTGGCATATGGAATTCGAGACATATAATCCTTTTCTTCATCTGTATTAGGACATAAACTCGAAGAAAGCTTAAATTGGGAAGCTAAAGGGACTGAAACAGGCTTCACATTATCCATACCAAACCTCAAAAGTATTTTCTCAATATACTTCTGTTGTGATAGCCATAGCTTACCATTGCTCCTGTCTCTGTAAATCTCCATGCCCAAAATCTGTCTTGCTGCTCCTAGATCTTTCATATCAAATGTTCTTGCCATCTGAGCCTTCAACCCATTGATTTCTTCTATGCTTTTGCTTGCTAAAAGCATATTGTCAACATACAATACCAAGATAATGAATATGCCATTATTCAACTGTTTAAAATAAACACATTGATCATATTCACTTCTAACATATTTCTGACTCAACATGAAAGAATCAAACTTCTTATACCACTGCCGAGGCGACTGCTTCAGGCCATATAATGACTTCTTGAGCCTGCAGACAAATTTCGCATTGCGATGCTGAACAAAACCTTCCGGTTGTTCCATATATATTTCCTCATCTAAATCACCATGTAGAAATGCAGTCTTAACATCTAACTGCTGCAACTCCAAATCAAACAAAGCCACTAATGCTAACACAATTCTAATTGAAACAATTTTAACCACTGGCGAAAAAATCTCATGAAAGTCAATACCAGCTTTTGAGAAAACCCTTTTGCAACCAGCCGAGCCTTGTACCTGTCTTCCATATCATTCACACCCCATTTCAGCTTGAACACCCATTTACACCCCACAGTTTTCCTGCCTTTCGGAAGCTCCACCAGATCCCATGTGCCGTTCCTACTCAAGGCCATCATTTCTTCCTTCATGGCTGCTTTCCACTTGTCACTTTTCGAACCTTCTATTGCTTCCTGATAGCACAGAGGTTCATTGTCATTAGCAATAAATGCAACAGAAGTGACATAATCATCATACCTTCTCGGTGGCCGTTTAATTCTTGTCGACCTCCTTAAAGGATGTTTCTGGCGCTTCCTCGATTGGCTGACTACCACCTGTAGGATCTTCTTGCCAATCAGTATCTGAGACCTGTTCATGATCTAAACCTGAACCCTGTTCATGTTCTGATTCTGAAACCTATTCATGACTAGTATCTGAACTATGGTCATCATGACTATCGTTAGAAGTGCTATCAAACTGAATGTGCTGAAAGTCACATACATCATCCTGTTTCAATCGACTATCTACATCTAACTATACAAGAGAGGATTCATTAAACTTTACATCTCTTTTGATGATGATTTTGCGGGTAGTAGGATCCCACAATCTATATCCCTTTGTTCCAACACCATACCCAACAAAGATATACCTTTTACACTTTGGA
>APFE030679978.1:18635-50559 GCA_000404065.3 Pinus taeda
GACATGTCTGAATTTCTGAAAGAGATCCTTTGCTGATTTGTAATGTGTCATCAACAGTAGATTGTATAAGAGTTTTCATGAACTCTAATACTTCACTGATTCTAGCCATTTTTCTTCAATGTCACTTAAAAACTGATCACAATTATTACTTAATGAAGAAAAGTAATATCCACGTACAGTACACAACAATATCTTGTATAAATATGCAGCAAATGAATAAGGGAATCAATACATATATATGTAGACAGAGACTATAATGAGTTTTAATACTACAACTGGGGCAGCAGCAACTGCAAACTTGCTTGGATCCTTCAAGTTCTCCTTCACTTTCAAATCAGACCCTGCATTACCAGGATCTTCACAACTTCTATGCTTATAAACATACATGCTCTATTTTGCCCAATTCAAAATTAGACAATCTCTTTTTTAATTCACTCTTTATGCGGAAGTTTTCTTTCATATTTATGGTTATAAAACCAAAATCCACAATAATCATTCATAAAACATCAAGTTGTTTATCAATCAGATTTTGAATGCTTCATAACACCAGAACTATGCCTTAAGTCCCTCATTCATTTCATCACCAACATTCCTCATGTGTTTATACACCATCACAAATTCTTCCTGCATGTGTTGGATTCAGTTAAATGCGCCCTTGAGTTATCATAACAATTTAACAAAGTTATTTAAACCCCATTTTGACTTGCAGACATTGGTTCACACATCTCTGCTTAACAAACAGTAGCACGACCTAAATACGGAAGTTGTAATTTAAAGCATGCTATCCACTTATTCAGCATTTTCACCATTGATGCCAGTATTCTCAAAGATTATTTGAACATCAATATAATTTTGATCTCTTCAGTACTCAAGAATAATAAATGAAGAGCTGCATATAAATTTACTGATAGGTTGCTGCAATGATCATCATTAGTCTACCCAAACAATGCTGGAAGAGAGTCTTTGAATCAGACTTCCAGATTCTATGCGAAGTTCATCTCTTCTCTTACGGTCACAACTCAGGGAGCTTTACTCACATTATACCACAATGAAACACACCTGTACTCATCTTTGTCCTTGTTTGCAAGAGATTCATGCACACGATTGTGACATAGGAGGGTTCAAACAAAAGTAATATGTAAATGGTGGCTGCAGCTTGAGTAACCAGACAGTCACAAGACTTTAGGCTCATTGTGGCAGCCTTGATGTGACCACAATAATCTCAGGCCAAAAATCTGTTCTTCAACTACAGACTTTAACTTCAAACACATACCTTGTGATGCATGCTTCAGCTAGATCAAATTCCCAACAATGAATAACCAGGGATCCAAGCTCTACAGTGATAAGGAGTCCGAAGATTCATGTTGCCTCTGACTCTTTTACGAATTGGACTGCTTCAGAAGTCTGTCTTGATGAAGAGCTTAACAACAGCCTCACCTTAGACATATCAATAGAGCTTAAAGAATTCGAACCATGTCAAACAGTGTTTCAAACAGCATTTCAAATATCTTTAATACAACGATTTCAAAACATGACTGCAGGCTATGCTCAGCAGCTTACACAAAATATAGCGAGTGAGAACGGTGATGTTGCAGACACTGTAATCATATAAGGTTATATAATCATGGGCACAGTCAAACGAAGAGAACTTTCGGAGATTTCGGTCCTGATTCGAAACCTAAACAACAGACAGAATATATGAGCTTGTCGAATGCGTGGATCCAATAATGGAGTCACCGTCTTCAAAAGCAAAGGAATGGAACCAAACTGTATGCCGCGTTGGTACAACACTTTAGTTCGAATATGTTCAAACATTTCCATAAATTAAATTAGGGTTACACTGACATAATTGAGGTCCGACAAAAAAAGGCATGGCACTTCTCCAAGCGTTTCAAATAGACAGCGTTTCAAATATGTCAAACAGTGTTTCAAATATACCACTGTTCAGGCTCTCATACGGCTCTCAAGAATGCAGCTTCTACTCAGCTACCACGGCTCTCATACGCATAGCACAACAACATTTCAACGCATAGCAGACCATAAAAAATTCCAATGCAGTTAAACGTTAAACGGGAGTTGGAGTGTCAACCGGGAGTTGGAGTGTCTATGGCCTTAGGCGTTTAAACGTTCAGGCGTTAAAAACAAGGAATGTCATGTGTTAAACAACATACCAGCGTTAAGGCAGAAATGTCATGCGTCAAACAACATACCAGCGTTCAGGCAGAGATGTCATGCGTTAAACAACATACCAGCGTTCAGGCAGAGATGTCATGCGTTAAACAACATACCAACGTTTAGGCAGAGGCAACAGATTATGAGACAGAGAGCGTTATGAGGCAGTGCTGGTCAGGGAGACAGAATGCAGATAAAGGAATATGGAGGAGCAGCGCAGGTATATGCAGGAGGTGGCAGCTAAATTCTAGCTGAGAAAATATTCATAAGTAAAGGCAGAAACCATAAAACAAATGGTTCAAATATCCGCAGGGCAGGATATTGCCTGCTCTGATACCATGTTAAACACACATGGGGAGCGAGAAAGATAGGAAAGATAAAACATGCAATACAATTTTTATTCACAAATGATATACATTTATAGTACATGTGGTGACCGTTGGGATTCACATCCCAAGGTCTCTTGGACTGCTTTTGTCCATTCGACTTCCACACTAACCCATTAAGGATTAGGTGTCCAACAGTTTCCTTTAGTTGATGATCTGTAATGTGTTGAGCATGTACTTGTATTTATTTTCAGTTATTTACATGGTAAATAATTTGTTAATTAATCAGAACAAGTAGGCAGAAATAAATCAGAAAGTACATGAAGGATTTCTAACAGTTAGACTTAGAAATTCCAACATGGTATCAGAGCGTGGTTGCAGATCACAGGAGAACTGAGGACATCAGCCGAGCAGAGCAACAACAGTAGAAAACAGCTGTCTCGAGTGACAGAAGTTGTTCCTAGCAGAGAAGCAGCAAGGAAGGGGTGACGCAGTGCCCGTGTCATCAAGTTTGAGCCGAGAAGATGATCAGCGCAGTGGTAGAGGGGAGCAGACTCGACCTACGCAGTGCCTGGTCATCTTTCTCAGTCAGGAAGGATTGATGCCCGTGGCCAGGAGGTGCGGATTTTGTTGGTGACGGGATTGCGCAGAGCCTAAAAGCTCTAACCTTCAGTTTTTGGGGCTTAGGAGGTTGTGGGTAAGTTGCAGAGTGAAGCTGGTGGGGTACTGTAGTCAGAACAGTACCTAACAGGGCAAGACCAAGGAGGAGGGAGTTGATGCCGAGTATTTCTAGCCAAGAAATCTAGATTAGTGGTGCAGTTGCACTAAGGATCAGAGTGGGGCATCTCGACATTGGCAGAGGGGTTTCTAGGAGGGAAATCGAGGCTCAGAGGGAGTCACACCGAGAACTTCCAGAAGGGAAGTAGAGGAGTAGCGAGATGGCAGTGAACGGGGTAAGAGACCAGGACAGACTGGACAGAGCCTCAAACTTCGTAGTCTGGAAGGCCAGAATCTTATTCGTTCTAGACAGGAATCGTGTCAAGCACTTTGCCTTGAAGACGATAGCGATCACAGTTGACAGAACAACAAGTATGAGGAGGCAATGGCGAGGGCTAAGAGCATCATCCTTGACGGGGTCAAGGACCATGTAGTACCACATATTACCAAAAAGGACACGACAAATAAGATGTGGGAGGCCCTAAAGAAATTGTACTAGCATACTTCTGTGCAGAGAAGGATGCTACTAGAAAATCAGCTGCAGTCATACCAGATGCAGAACAGAGAACAGATCGGCACCTTCCTCGATCGATTGAAGGAGATCCGGGATTAGCTGACTTCCATAGGGGACACGCCGGATCAAGAATTGGCGGTGAGAATAGCCCTGAACGCAGTCTCTGAAGACTGGGAGGTGTTTGTCTAGAGCATACTAGGTAGGGCGACCCTTCCAAATTGGGCGGAAATGTGGGCGGCTCTTCGCCAAGATGAGATCAGAAGACTAAGCAAGGTGGGAAGCAACGACAAGGGGATTAGAATCAAGGAGGAAGAGGAGGATGCTGCCCTAGCATTTGAGGGAAAGCAGGAGAAACGAAAGAAGAAGGACCTCTCCAAGGTCAAATGCTTCAACTGTGGGGAACTGGGTCACTATGCGAGCCAGTGTCCGAGGAAGAAGAGCAAAGGAGAGGCTTCTGAGACCAAGGCTGCGCCAGCAAGGGCGTAGAAGGAAGTAGATGATCACTGTGCCATGAGTGCTCACTGCTCACACGCCACTTGAGCAGAAATGGGGAGACATTGAGCTGTAGTCAGATAGACTACAGGTGATGAGGGGGCAGGGTCCTCGAGGTACCCAACCTCTTGGATTATACCTTGCTACGGGAGCCTTGAAGAGGAGTAGCAGGACTGGTGGATGTCGGTAGATACGGATGTAGATGGAGTGACAGAGGGAGCTATAGTGTAGGAGTCCCAGGACATCGTGAGGCAACAGTGTGAGATGCATAGAGTTGTTGCAGCAACGCGGAGGTTAGAGAGGGAGCACTTGTCAGCGATAGAGGGAGCTTCGGCATCGGGATTGTTTCTAGCCTGACAAAGATGTCAGAGTTGGGAGATTAGTTACTTCTCACTAACTGAGTTGCAGTGCAACAGTTAGCAATGGCAGTGCTATGGGCAGCACAATGCAGCATGATGAGAGTGTTGCAATGCAGATGCAATAGTGGCAGTGGCAGGGCCATGGGCAACAACATGGATGTAGAAGGAGCTGTCGTATAGATGCAACAGTGGCAGTAGCAGTGGCAGGGCCATGGGTAGCAGTACATGATGCAACAATGCAGAGGATGTTGGGAAACAGGCCTAGCATCAACACAAGGATCGATGTCAGATAATCAGGGTGATGCTCAGTGAGGAGTATTACTAGAGCACAATCCTCGCTAAGATGGAGTGTTGATTTGGGGTAGCATCGGATGTGCTCTAGCCACGAAAATTGGTGGAGAGGCTAAAGCACACGAGATCTCCAATACCCATAAATGGTTTGGGCGAAATCTAACCAGTTTGGGAGATATTAAAATAATTAATATTTTTAATGGAGTACCTAAGTCTAAACTTAGGGAAAATAAAATTTTAATGTGAATTAATATAAAACTATGTTAGAAGGGTCCAAAAGTCATGGATCAAGCCAGAGTTAATCTTAGCCATTGATTAGGGACTAATCTCGACCGTTGAATTGTCAACGAGAAAAGTATAAGAGGAGGCTTGAGGGTCACTTGGAGAAGGCACCAAGTTGATCAATATTTTGATTTTCTGGGGTAGGGTTTGCTGAGGAAGTCGAAAGAGTGATCAGAGTTGCAGCTAAGGGGCAGTGAATACAGAAACAGAGAGGCAGAGATGGTACTAGGAGGATCAACGTAGAAGCCGGGAGAGAGGGACGCAGAGCCAGCCAAAGGTTCACGCAGAACCAGCCAGGGCTTACACAGAGGTAGCCCGGAACTACGCAGTGCCTTAGAGAGCTAGCATGGGTGACACAAAGGCTCTAAGGGTTGATGTAGGACGGGCTAGGGTGACGCTGGGCAAATGCTGGGCTAGAAAGGGCTGACACAGTCCCTAGAGGCTGACACTGGGGTTTTCGTGGGGTAGATTGGAGTTGGGAGCTGTCGGAGTGTTTATCCGGGGATTCAGCCGAAACATCTGTCTACGACTGAGAGGTACTACTGTCGAGATTATTCTCTGTTGGGTGAGCCGGTTTTGGCACCCAGATTGTATTTTGAAACTGCTTAATAATTAAATGATCCGAATGGGATCCATGAAGAATTATCAGAGAACCATGACTGTACCAAATCATGACAAACTTCAAATTCTAAGAGCATAGAGCGATCAGAAAAACCTTTAAAACAATGGCAGTTAGCAGCCAGCATGGAACGATGAGGACCTCGGTCAAAGCGTGTTGACCGAGGCCCATGGAGACTGCGTAGGAGGCGAAACTGGCACTTGGGAAGCCCAGATTGGGAAAAGGAGGCAGTTTCTGATGCATCGCTGAGCAAAACCCCTCGAAATGGAAAGGCCACAAGCGCTCGGCTGCATGGAAGCTGGGAGAATTGTGGGGAAGAGGCGCTAAAGGCTAAAGGCGGGACCCGTGCTCCAAAAACTAGCAGTTTTTATCGGGGGCACCCTTGGGCGGTAAGCAAATTTGGCCGAAACCTAGCGATTCCACTCAGCACCCAATGCGTGGCAAGCGGAGGAGAGAGAAAACTGCCACTCATCGCATGCTAACGGTCGAGCATGTCAACCGTGCGAAATGAGTGAATGGTGTCGGATCTGGGGGCCCCAGATCTAACGGTTGAGATCGCGCCTAATGGGAAAGCCAGAATTAACAGGGGATTAAGCCGCAACACAGAGAAGTTTGACATCCAATTTGATTGCCGAGGTGGCAGATGACTCATTCCACAGCGTAATCGAAGAATCGAATCGATGAGGAAAAAGCTGCTGCAGTTCATAGGAGGACAAGTGGCCGCTCCCTGTGAGCCTGATGATGACGCCGAGACAGGGAACTCCAAGCGAAGCTGCAACATGCGATTGATGGAAGTGGAAGGCGAATCGAACTGCCATGAGATTGAATGGCTTAAAGCCATGAACAGACAAAGTAGAGGACACCGAAGATGGAGAAGAAAAGGAAAAAGACAGAGAAAACGAAGAAGAGACAGTGAAGTAAAAATAAAAAAGAAGACAGAGGGCTGAGCTGACCAAAGGCAGCTCGAGCACCAACGAGCTTGAGAGGTTCAAGCCATCCCTGAGAGGATCTGTCAGGACTGAGCACCAGATTGGGCTCCTTCCATTAAAGACCAGAAAGGTCAAAAGCTGGTAAGGAAAAGAGTCTGTGTACTCTAGTGGCTTGGGGAATCCAAGAACCACCCTGCCAAGCAATTCTGTTTCGGGAGACTCATATTGAGCTCCTTTATTGTAATTCTCTGCTTAAGACACAATAAAAGAAGGCCACCACTAAGAGCTGGACCAGAGACGTAGCCCTGGAGGATAGGGTGAACTCCTTATTATTTTGTTGTGTGCTTGTATTTGCTCACTGTGTCTTTTTGTTGTTTTCCATTTTCCAGTGTCTGTATTTTGGAATTTGATCGATCCGTTGTCTAAAATAACATGGGACACACACCAACATGAGTCTGTAATACCTTCATTTAATAAATCTTTAACTGAGATCACTCATAGGGTGATTTTTATATCAAGTGGTATCAGAGCTTTAGGCTGTAAGGTTAGACAAGCTTGTGTTGGTTTAGCTGTGAATGCTCACTAGATCAAAGCTCAAATTAGGAGAAGGAGAGTTGGTTGAAACTAATCCTGAAATTGGGAGAGTCTATCCTTAGAAGACGATGTCAGAGGAAGGTCCTATGGGTCCAGACCCTCAATTCATAGAAAGTTTCCTAGCCATAAAGTCCATGATAGAAGAAATGTATAAGGACTTTAGAAAACATGAGGATGAAGATTCATCAGGCTCTAAACAAGACAAAGGAGAAGATGAATCACATTTCCATGACCACTCAAAAGGAAAAGGGAAAGAGGAAAGCTTCCTCACACCTCCTAATAGCCCTGTACATAACAAGAAAGCATCTTTGATCAAGCTAGATGTTAAATTTGATTTGCCTATATATGATGGAGAGCTAAATGTAGAAAAGTTGGACAATTGGATTAAACAAATTGATGTTTATTGCAGAGTACAGAACATTGACTTAGGCAAGAGCAAGATTCAGCTAGCAAGCCTGCGCCTAGGAGGCACTACCTTGGTTTGGTGGGAAGGCAGAACCCAAGCTGACCTGAAAAGACATGGTAAGACTATCGCTGTCTGGAGAAAATTTGTTTCTGCAATCAAAAAGCAGTTCTATCCATTGGCCTACATGCAACAAGCCATGATGAGTTGGCAAACTCTTCGGCAGTTGAAAGGGCAAAGTGTGCAAGGGTACACTCGAGAATTTAGAAAAAGAGCGTTGATTCTAGGAATCTCATTAGACTCACCAGAGACTCCGTTGAAGTACATTGGTGGTCTACACAGCTACATGAGGCATATCATCTTCATGTTCAATCCCACTAGTATAGTTGCGGTATCTATTCAAGATACTCATCTAGAAGCTAGAGGAAAGAATGGAAATCCAGAAGTTGGGGGACCATCCCAACCCACTGCAAGCAAGAGCAAGGAGAAAAGAAAGCAGAAGTGGAAAGCAAGAAAGGCTAACACTGCACAGAAAAGCAAGGCTTCATGCACTCACTGTAAAAAGGATGCGCATGATGATGAGCACTGTTGGATTCTACATTTAGAGCTGAGACCTAAGAAATTTGAGGGCAAGAAGAAGAAGATTGCTGCAGCTATTTAGAAAGATTTGGGGTCAGATTCGGGAGATGAAACAACCATTACAGCCACAGGTATAAAAGGTAAGAATTTTGAAGCATCTACTCGTAATTCTGCACAATCTATTACTGATGAAGAAAATGAGAGAAAAAGACGTGAGCTTTTCCATATTCGAGTTATTTCCAAACATCAAAAGATTGATACTTTGTTTGATAGTGGCTCACAAGTAAATTTAATTTCTGAAGCAATTGTAAAGAAATTGGGATTGTCAACTACACCTCACAAGAAACCATACCCATTAGGATGGTTGAATGATAAAGCACAACTACAAGTGCCTAGATAGTGTAAACTCAAGTTTTCTTTTGGGTCAACATTTGTAGATGAGGTTGAGTTAGACATAATTCCTTTGGATATATGTGGAATTGTTTTAGGAAGTCTTTACTTGTATGATAGAAAAGCTATTTTCTATAGAGCTGAGAACAAGTATCTACTTGTTAAAGATGGAATCAAATATTTTGTAAGAGCTCATAAGCTCAAGAATAATTATACTCTCATAAACTCAGGGCAAATGAAAAGAATGATAAATTCATGCAAACAATTCCTACTGATGGTTGTAAAGGAAAAGAAACCTGATAAAACCAATGTATTTGAGGGATGTAATGCTAAACAACAAGCTGATTTAGAAAAAGGTTGTTTCAGAGTATGATATCTTGTTTCAAGAACCTAAAAGCCTACCACCCAAAAAGGAAATAGTACATGATATTATTTTGCAACAAGATGCTCCATTGCCTAATATTGGAATGTACAGGTTGCCTGCTTTAGAGAATGCTAAAATCAAGAAGTAGGTGCAGGAGTTGCTCGAGAAGGGGTTCATTAGGCCTAGCACATCACCATGTGGGTCATCAATCGTTTTGGTGAGAAAGAAAGATGGCTCGTGGAGAATGTGCATTGATCACTGAGCATCTAATAAGACAACAATAAAAAATCGTTATCCCCTTCCTCGCATAGATGATCTTTTAGATCAATTGAAGGAAGCTGTTTATTTCACCAAGCTAGACTTGCACAGTGGATACCATCAGGTCAGAGTGGCAGAACAAGATGCATGGAAGACTGCTTTCAAAACAAAGCAGGGATTGTATGAGTGGCTAGTTATGCCTTTTGGCTTAACTAATGCTCCTACTACTTTCATGAGATTAATGAATGATGAACTCAGACCTTTTCTTGATGATTTTGTTATTGTGTATCTGGATGACATTCTGATTTTTAGTAAAACGTGGGAAGAACACTTAAAGCATGTTAAGCAGATATTAGAAGTTTTGAAAAGAGAAAAACTTAATGTTAAACTCTCAAAATGTGAATTTGGCAAAACATCTCTAAATTATTTGGGTCATATAGTAGGGGTGGTGAATTGAAGATAGATCCCTCTAAAGTGGTAGTCATTGTAAACTGGCCTACACCCAAGTCTGCTACAGAAGTGAGAAGCTTCTTAGGGGCAACACAGTGTTGGAGGAAGTTCATTTCTAACTTTCTTCAATTGCAGCTCCCTTTCATGCTTTAACAGGATTGAACAAGGTGTATTAGTGGGGAGACAAACATCAAAAATCCTTAGACACCTTGAAAGAAAAGATTAGTACAACACCTGTGCTAGCACTGCCTGATCTGCAAAGACCATTTGAGATCCAAACAAATGCCAGTGACTATGCCATGGGAGCAGTGTTGACACAGCACAGTAAACCCATATGTTATCATTCTGAGACTTTTACCCCTGTAGTAGTTAACTATCCTACATATGATAAAGAATTGTATGCATTAGTTCAGAGTGTGAAAAAGTGGAAACATTACTTAATGGGCAAAGAGACAGTAATACATACTGATCATCAACCACTTCCATATCTACACTCCCAAACTAAGTTTGGCAGCAATCAAGACACTATAGATGGATGGGTTTTCTACAATAGTTTCATTTAGTCATCAGATATAAAAAGGGCATACACAATAAAGTTGTAGACATGTTACCTAGACCCATTATAAATGCATCTACTATACTTAAGCATAATTCTGTGCTACATGAAAGCTACATTGAACAATATGCTCAAGATATAGATTTCAAAGATGTATATGCAACTTTAAGTCAAGGCAAAAGAGTAGAAGAATTGGATTATCATGTAAAGGACTGACTCTTATACTATTGTGGGAAACTCTGCATTCCACAAACTAAGAGAGTAAAGATAATTAGAGAAGCACACACTTCTCTGATATCAGGTCACTTTGGGGTAAGTAAAACTATTGCACAACTGCAAAGATTTTGTTATTGGCCAAAAATGAATGAGACAGTTTCTAGATATACAAGAGGGTGTACTATGTGTGCTAAAAGCAAGCCCAGCGACAGAAAACTAGGCTTGTACACTCCATTACTAGTACCTTCTCACGTTTGGGAAAGTGTTTTCATGGATTTTGTTGGAGGACTGCCCAAATTTAGGAAAGGTCATGATTATCTATATGTTGTTGTGGATAGGTTCAGCAAAATGTGTATTTTGATACCTTGTAATAAACAAATTACAGCTGAACAAATTGCAAAACTGTACTTTGAACATGTATGGGTTCATTTTGGATTACCCACTTCCATTGTATCTGATCGAGACACCCGATTTGTGGGGAAGTTTTGGTCAAGTCTATGGGAACTGATGGACACCAAACTGAAGAAAAGCACCGCTTTTCATCCACAAACTGATGGCTAGATAGAAGTAGTTAACATGACAGTGATCCAGTTACTCAAAGGATATTGCAGCATACATCCTAAGCTTTGGGATGAACATTTGTGTTATGTGTAACATGCGTACAATAGGGCAAAACATTCTTCTACACAGAGATCTCCTTTTGAGACCTGTTTTGTCTTTGGTAAAGATACCACAGTTGAGGGACACAGTGATGTGGACAGGGCAACTAGGTTCATTGAACAAATCCAGGAGATCCACCAGGCAGTACAGGAGCAGCTGGAAAAGAGCCAAGCCAAATACAAGGCTAGGCATGACAAGCATCGGATGGAGCATAGTTTCCAAGTTGGTGACCAAGTATGGCTGTATATCAGCAAGGATAGGATGCAAAGTGAAGGTAAAAAGATAAAGCCCATCAGGTATGGACCTTTCAAAATACTTGAGATGATTGGTGAAAATGCTTTTCGCCTTGACCTACCAGCTTACATGCACATCTACTCAGTGGTAAATGCAGATTGCTTGAGATTGTTTGAACCCTCTCTAATTGAGGATCCTGAAGAGCAGAGTCAATTGCCTTCTATTGATGACTTACTACCTGAATATCTTAATGAATTGCAGGAAGACACAGTTCTGGACAGGAAGGTGAGGACGATGTGCAGAGGAGATGTTGAGTACCTCAGAGTAGGGCTCAAGGGTTCAAAGCCGAGCAGTGCAAAATGGATTGAGATTGGACAAGTGAGACAACAATACCCTCACTTAGTTGATGTTTGAAAACCAACTTTTGGTGGTCCAAAAGCTTTTTCAGTGGGAAGGCTATGATCCGAATGGGATCCATGAAGAATTATCAGAGAACCATGACTGTACCAAATCAGGACAAACTTCGAATTCTAAGAGCACAGAGCAATAAAAAAAACCTCTAAAACAGTGGCAGTTAGCAGTCAACATGGAACGACGAGGACCGCGGTCAAAGCGCATTGACCGAGGCCCATGGAGACTGCGCAAGACGCGAAACTGGCACTTGGGAAGCCCGGATTGGGAAAAGGAGGCAGTTTCTAACGCAGCGCTGGGTTGCATGGAAGTCGGGAGAACTGTGGGGAAAAAGCGCTAAAGGCTAAAGGCGGGACTCGCGCTCCAAAAACCAACGGTATTTATCAGGGGCACCCTTGGGCGGTAAGCGGATTTGGCCGAAACCTAGCGATTCCACTCAATGCCCGATGCGTGGCAAGCGGAGGAGAGAGAAAATTGCCGCTCATTGCGCGCTAACGGTCGAGCAAGTCAACTGCGCGAAATGAGCGAATGGCATTGGATCTGGGGGCTCCAGCTCTAACGGTTGAGATCGCGCCTGATGGGAAAGCCGGAATTAACAGGGGATTAAGCTGCAACGGAGAGAAGTTTGACATCCGATTTGATCACCGAGGTGGCAAATGAGTCATTCCACGACGTAACTGAAGAATCGAACCAACGAGGAAAAAGCTAGCGCAGTTCGTAGGAGGACAAGTGGTCGCTCCCTGTAAGCCTGATGATGACACCGAGACAGGGAACTCCAAGCAAAGCTGCAGCAGGCGATCTGATGGAAGTGGAAGGGGAATCGAACTGCCGTGAGATCGAATGGCTTAAAGCCATGAACAGACAAAGTAGAGGACACTGAAGACGGAGAAGAAAAGGAAGAAGACATAGAAAATGTAGAAGAGATAGTGAAGCAAAAAGCAGAAAGAAGACAGAGGGCCGAGCTGACCAAAGGCAGCATCGAGCACCAACGAGATTAAGAGGTTCAAGCCATCCCTGAGAGGATCTGTCAAGACTAAGCACCACATTGGGCTCCTTCCATTAAAGACCAGAAAGGTCAAAAGCTGGTAAGGGAAAGAGACTGTGTACTCTAGTGGCTTGGGGAATCCAAGAACCACCCTGCCAAGCAATTCTGTTTCGGGAGACTCATATTGAGCTCCTTTATTGTAATTCTCTGCTTAAGACACAATAAAATAAGGCCACCACTGAGAGCTGGACTGGAGACGTAGCCCTGGAGGATAGGGTGAACTCCTTATTAATTTGTTGTGTGCTTGTATTTGTTTACTGTGTCTCTCTGCTGTTTTCCATTTTCCAGTGTCTGTGTATTTTGCAATCTGATCGATTTGTTGTCTAAAATAACATGCACACACCAGCACATGAGTTTGTAATACCTTCATTTAATAAATCTTTAACTAAGATCACTCATAGGGTGATTTTCAGATCATTAAAACCCTTAGATAGCTGCACCGGTTTTCCCGCATTGGGTTTTCCGGGGACATTGGTCCAAACTCAATGGTGTCACTTGTGTTGTTTTGTTTCCTTCAGTTGATGATTTGTAATGTGTTGAGCATGTACTTGTATTTATTTTCAATATTTACATGGTAAATAACTTGTTAATTAATCAGAACAAATAGGCATAAATAAATTAGAAAGTACATGAAGGATCTCTAACAGTTAGACTTAGAAATTCCAACAGGGGTATGGACACTGTACTCTTACCTACATCTTTAGTAGTGCAACCTAACTCAAGAGGTGATGACACTTGTTTAAAGGAAAATTATGTCTTGCATGGTATTACAAGGTAAATAATAAAATTGTTAGTGTTATAATGTGTTATTAAATCACACTTAGTGTTTACCACAATCCATCCTATATAAGAAACCATATCACCATGTCTAGCCTGGAAACTCAATATACAAAACCATAGTAAAACAACTAAACAAGGTACCTTGACCATGTCTTTGAAAGCATAATGTAGTATATGCATATACATGAACCATCTGAGATGTGAGAGATGAGCTGATATACCTGTTGATTTTTCTACAGTAAACACAATAGAAACCAATTTTCTGATTTGATAATTACTTCTAATGATCTTCAATGAATTCTTCTTATGCCACTAATATCATTAAGCAATTATACACAAAAAATCTCAACAATAATGCAACAAAAACAGTTAAAACAAATAAGACCATAAAGAGACAGCCATGCACAATAGAGACAACAAATTTTCCCTGGGAAACCCAAACATGGGAGAAAACCCAACATCTCTTCTTCTTAGGAGAAATTTTCTTCAACAAGATTTACAATAAAATGTCTAGAAATATGTGCCAAAAAAGGTCCAAACTTCAGTCACTTCATTCTCTTTCTACTCCCACGAGTGTCTTCTATAGAAGAGAGATGTTGAAATTTAGTTGCAACATTGAATTTATTATCATGATAACTACCTGTGATAGTTATATATATGTTTTTCCTTTTATCATTCACTTTCTTCAATTAGGTCATCAAGAAATTATACATGTATAAAGACAACAAAGATCACAATGCACAAAAACACACGTGACACCAGAAATTAGGCCAATGGCTAGGGAAAAATTCATAGGGGAAAAAACCAGCAATCCTTCCTTATAGAATCATTTCAACAAGAGACAACAAAGTCAAAGCTACGGACAAACTAACCAGCGAGGCCATCCACCAAGTGTCTGAGTCAAACCCTCTTCAGACTGATTGCAATAGAGATTAATCTTCTTCAAAGATACACAGGGAATTTGGCTCCCTTCCAGAGGATAACCATAGATATTCGATCTCCTTATTCCACAAAATAACCATAGGGAACTTGACCCTTCTCATAGAGACTATGCCACATGAATTTCAGATTGTTATAGAATTTCAGACCTGCAATTTGTCTGGCTTCTCTTCCTTTATATCATAGAAAGATTTCAAACTCCTTCACTTGTTCGACTGGCTTCTTCTCTTTTGTTCGACCTTCTATTCTCTTCTTACTTCGCTAGGTAACAGATAGATCCAATTTTTTCTTCCATAGAAGCTGCTAGTTTGTTGCAAAATTGGAGTGATAATGCCAATATATAGTTGTTTTCATGTCGAAAAAAGTGCCTTTCAATGTTGAGCTGACTTGTCATCTTGAGGGCCGACTTGGCAGTTGGGATTTGACTGAATGGGTGCATTTACCCCAAGGGACACACCCTTTCATTGTGGGGCTGACTTGTGCCTTTTGAGCCTACAAGAAACCCAATTTTTTATTTTATTTTATTTTAATTTCCATAATTTTTATATGTTGACTTACGAGGCCTCTTGGCATGTGGGAATACCTCCCAATGCTACATAAAAAGTCAACAATACCGTCAATGATTTGATTGGGGTTGACTTGGGCAAGTCCATTGTGAGGCCATCTAAGTCACAGGACATGTCCCTCAGGGTCTCGTGTGTCGTATTTCACGTGTCAGACACTAAACGTGCCCTAAAACATGTCAAAAAAGTTTTTCTTCGTGTCCTCCAATCGAGACACGTGTTTTGGACATGGCGAAAACGTGCCTTGATGTTTTTGGCTCTTAGGACATGAGTCCCATGAAAAGTGACATTTAAAACTTGCAACATGGTTTATTTTAGGTTTTTTTTGTCATTGTTCATCGTCGAAGTTGAGTTTGCTCATTGCCGAAATCAAATTTGTTGTGCAGTGTGAGGAATTCCATCAAATTCAAGTATAATTCTCACAACTTCACATCGGCCTAGACCTAGAGATGCAGGAGAAGAGTGTTCACGTGCTTTGTTGAGAGTTTGGAGCACTTAAATTTCCTGTAAGTTGTGTTATAGCCTATGGAACTTAACTTTATTATACACCAGTGACCATGTAGAGATTGCGTGTTGAAATAAAAAGCCCAGCTACCCATCATGTGCTCACTACTCACTACACCTTCGAGGTCTAAAGGGAGGGAAAGCTCGATTAACGCTCTGGTCAACAATAAAATTTGAACACATAAATTTATAATTTATAAACTACCTTATGTGAAGTTTGAACATGATCAAACCTATTTGAAGTTAGTAACAAAAGTTATAACATGAACAATGAACATTGAACTGTGAACATCACTTGTGTAGAAAATTAATAAACAAACAAGTAAATTACTAAATAGTAATAGTGTATACTAAATACTGAATAGATATCATCATGATTCATATCTATATGGATCAGGCACTATATTTCAGTATATTATATATATATATATATATATATATAACATGTCCCTCATGTCCTATTTCTGGGGTCCATATGTCTTGTGTTGATTACTCGTATTTATGTGTCCTTTGTGTCTCGTGTCCTCGTGTCATGTGACTTAGGAGGCCATCATATAGTGAAAAGATTGAAAGGTGTCAAAATTCTGAGCTCTGAAGGAATGAGCAAAAGTGCTCATATTGGATGTGCACTGGAATGCCACACTGCTAAAAGGGTGGATCTGGTGCTAGTTGCCCATATGTGGTCACAATCTCATACAACCATATGAGGGGGCAAGAGGGAGGTTGTAGGGTAATGGGCCTATCCGTTTCATTATGATGTTCACCTTTGACCAGGCAGTTTCATTGATTGATCTATCTACTCAATTTCATTGATTGATTCAAATAAATCTAAGAACATAAATGGGTAGTTAACAATTGATTGTGCAAGTGAGGACCATGATTGCAACAATATCTCTCTATTTTTAAATAAAAAAATTATTTCTGTGAGTTTTTCTTGTAAGAAGTGCATGAGAGGCAAGCCATATATAGGTCATGTCACCAAGGTATTGAATTGAGAACTCAATAAAAGATTGTCTAGTTTTCACTTTCCAATATTAACTAATTTGCTAACTACCCAGCTAATTTTATCCATCATGGCTACTGAAAGGTAGTTCCTTTTTAGTTATTCACTTATGCTTTTTACTTTCCAAATCTTGCAGCCGTAGTTGGTGGTGGTTAAACAAGTTTTTTAGGAACTACATTTTGATCTTGGGCTTGAGTTTCATCAAGAAACTTCAGAGTTCATAAACTTGGAAATGGAATGTGGTGAAATTTGGATAGAAGTTGAATATTGACAAGAAAAGTACTAAGGGTATACAATCATGTTGTTTTACAGGTTTACCCAATGTACAAAGCCTTTATTGAGCCAGATTTGCAAACAGCCCATATCAAAATTAAAAACAAGTTCAATCCATTTTCTGGATTTCAGACTCCCACTTATATTTTAAAGGTATATTGAATTTTTTGATTTTGTATAATACGTTTGCATCTGTCCCATTGAAGGTTTCATTTCTTGTAAGATGGTAATCTTCTGAACATTTTGAAGTTCAAGATTTCAATTATATCATTGCATGTGATTGTAGTCATCACGAACTTTGACTGAAGATCAAATCAAGGCGGTTATTTCCCCAAACCATACAGAAACTACAGAAGAAACTTATGACATATATCTCTTACCACCTGGTGAAGACCCAGAAGCATGCCAATCTTACCTAAGGATGCGGAACAGAGACGGAAAATACAGCCTTATGTTTGAGGTTTGCTAAGCAGAAATTAATTTAATGTTTTTGTGGCCCATCTCACTAGGCTCTTGTAGTTGAATTGATTTTCTTGCCACATCAAAAGGCAATGTTGCAGCAATATAATCTTTTATATGAAAATCCATCGTTAATAGAAATGGGAAAAAGGAAACATGCATTTTGAAAATATTCAAGAAACAAGCAATTTAGACATTAGGACCCTTATAAGTTAAACTAATATTACAGGATGGAAAGGGAAGAATAAAGGGAAGGGAATCCTGTCTGAATCATGCATTTCATAATATTCATTTAAACTGTAAGTGGTGCATCCATTTTGAAGTATAGCCTTTTTTATTTTATCCTAAGAAGTTGTACAATGAGAATTTGGATAAGATAGCTTGCCATGCTGGTGTCATCAGAACTGGCTGGCACATTCTTTAGGTTATGTCTCATTGGATTGGCTGCAGCATTTTGTTCTCTTATGGAGAAATAAAAACGATGCTAATAACTGATAATATTTAGTAAAAGTATCTGTTTTTTCATTGGCTGTGATTGCTGGTGGAAGTCCCTTTGAGTTATTTTAGTCTTTAGGGAATGTTTTTATTTTATTTTATTTTAATATCAATTTTTATTTTTATTTTCTCGGTTTGATTTTAAAACTAGGTAATTTATATCATGCTATTCAAGCTGCCCATTGCAGTCATTACATCGAAATAGAGGAGGACACTAATACATTTAGCATTTCTGTATAACTATGAGGCAGATGGTGTTGATAGCCTCCACTATCCTAAACAAGTTTAAGCATCATGCAGACATAAAAACCAATGAAAAATGCCTGTATGAAAATGCACTATTCCACCCAACTAAACAATGCCACAATAAAATGAATGCAGGAGAGGTAATTGTGTGCACAATGATCTCCTTTGAGAGCAATTCCCATGTTTATACCAAAAGATTGACAAAAACATATGTTGCTTGAGTTTCTATAAGGGGACGAAGGGGTATGTGGGTATAGGTTGTAGAAATTATGTGTAGATTTGCAACTGCTCATGGAGTTTTAATCAAAATCACAAGACACAAACCTGCGCTACTGCTCTGCAGAAGTTAATTCACAATTTAGAATAAAAATATCAGACATGCAATAAGAAATCACACAAATGCAAATAGTATTTTTCCCAGGAAAAGCAAACTGCTAAAAACCCCATTGACTGCTTGCATTAATCTGATGAATAAAGATGTATTACGATCTCTTTGCCCAACTGAGTAGCCTACAATTGCATAACCTATCTTTCTGCTCATTGAGAAGCTCTAACCTAGACTTAGTCAATTTTTTCCTCTGCTTGGGCCCCTATTTGCTTGCTCAATTCCTAAGGAAATAGGCCCCTATTATTTAGGATTTTCCTCCAAAATGCTTGTGCAATTCCTTAGGGTTGATCACCTGACCAATACAATAGCTATACACTCAATCTGGTATATAATTAATTGTACACTACCTTGGAAACTCCACCACAATTGGGAAACTCGTATTCTTTGCATGCATGAGATAATTCTTAGTTGATTGATCAGTGAACTAGATGATTGCTGAGTTACATTGATGTCCCACTACTTAACTGACCACCAACTAGTTCTATTAACTATTAGAACTAGTTTAATTGATTACAACTGAAATTAACTCAACCTAGGCTCCTAAAATTTAGGAATCACTACATACAACTGAACTCCATGCCCCTAACTCGAATTAACCGAGCTAATTGAGTGACAAGAGCCATGTCACCTCAGTTAACTCCTCCAAGTTGTTTGTTGATGTGGAATTTCAAATTTTTTCAATTTAATCAAGGCAAAATCAAATTGAGAATTTCTTGCTGCATTTTTCAACACTCCCTCTCAGCAAGAAAGGGATTATCAACCACCCCTATCCTTCACCTGTGGAATGTACTGCATGCAACACCTCTCATTGTTGTTGTTGCTACTGCAACATCTGCAACTGAGAAGCATCCATTAAAAAAAATTAAAATTGAATCAACTCTGTTTGCAACTCTCCATTGGGAAACTGTGTTGTTTTTAACTCTGCTACTGAGCCTCCTGCTCTACTGTCAACACTCCTCTGCACTCCTCAGTATCTGACTGACACTGATCCTCCTGCTACTGAATACTGTGGGCACCCGTAGTAAAGTAATGATCCATCAGGAGAACGCCTCAATGGACGCAGCCCAAATTTTTGCAACTCTGGGACTAAGAATCTACATCGCCCCACCTCACTCCAAGAGGTATAGTTGCATGCAAAGCGAAATCTGATCTAGTAACGCTGTTGGTTGCTGTTGCTTCCGCGCTGCTACTGCAACTACTTCAATAATGAGTCTGATCTCCCTAGATCCTGAAGTACTAGCTTCCATAGGGATGCTCCCTCTCAAACTAGACTCCCTTTGAGTCTCAATCTCCCTGTGGGAAATCTTTTTGCTCCTCAATCTGTCAATGTCAATGATCACAACTCCTTTTTGTGTCACTAAACATTGGCTCATTGATCTGCTCACTAGCAACCTTCTAGCTCCATTAAGAAGTCTGCACATAGGGTCTTTTGGATCTGCCCTGAACTAGGGCTCCATAACTTTGTCTCCTAACAACGCATTAGTTCTTCAATGATCATTGTACGTGAGGACTTCAAGGACTGGTTCTAATGTGAATCCTGCTCTCATACCATGTAGAAATTATATGTAGATTTGCAACTGCTAATGAAGTTTTAATCAAAATCATAAGACACAAACCTACTCCATTGCTCTACGATAATTCACAATTTAGAACAAAAATTTCAAACGTGCAATAATAAATTGCACAAATGCAAATAGTATTTTTCGCAGGGAAAGCAAACTACTAAGAACCCCAATGCCTACTTGCATTAATCTGATAAATAAAGATGTATTACAATTGCTTTGCTCAACTGAGCACAACCTGCAAGTGCATAACCTATCTCTTTGCTCACTGAGAAGCTCTAACCTAGACTTAGTCAATTTTTGCCTTTGCTTGAGCCCCTATTTCTTGCTCAATTCCTAAGGAAATAGGCCCCTATTATTTAGGAATTTCCTCCAAAATGCTTGCGCAATTCCTTAGGGTTGATCACCTAACCAATACAATAGCTATATACTCAATCTAGTATATAATTAATTGTACACTGCCTTGGAAACTCCACCACAACTGGGAAATTCATATTATTTGCATGCATGAGCTAATTATTGGTTGATTGATCAATTAACTAGATGATCTCTGAGTTAGACTGATGTCCCACTACTTAACTGACCACCAACTAGTTCTATTAACAATTAGAACTAGTTTAACTGATTACAACATAGGAATCACTACATATCAATGAACTTCATGCCCCTAACTTAAATTAACTGAGCTTAACTGAGCGACAATAGCCATGTCACCTCAGTTAACTCCTGCAAGTTGTCTGCTGATGTGGAATTTCAAATTTTCTCAATTTAATCAAGGCAAAATCAAATTGAGAATTTCTTGCTGCATTTTTCAACACATGTTTCATGAATGGCTGAGATTTCTCCCCAAATTTATTGGGTCCGACAAAATTGGAATGAAATAAAAAGTATTTTTAAATGCTGAAAAGTCTCCAAAAAATATTCAAGTGTCTTAAAACAAACTAGCTAGGGATTTTAATGACCACTCATAACTCGATAAATATGAAAATGTCAACCTAGAAACCAAAATGATAAGACTATAAGTTATCAACTTATTTAGTAAATGTGAGTGGGTGCATTGTCCAAACTCTAGAGTTGGTAAAATGTCCATAATAGCATTAGTTAGTAGTGGCAAAATGCCCATAATACACACTCAACAATATAAATTTTTAATTATGATTTTTCCTCAAAGTATAGGATTTGATTTTGGTGTTCTAGTGAAGGTGCATGGCTTCTCTGCATGCCACAACTTACCCAAAAGATGATGAACTACCCAATGATATATTCACCTAAACCAATGGCTGCGAGCATTGCATAGTCATTCCTTGTAACGACCAAGTCCACTATTGACTCTTTCCAATACCATGGCAAGGATTTGTTTGCAACCCTTTCTCCTCCATCATGAAAGAAACAAAATGTTGTAAAGCAAAATGAAAACAACTTAAAAGTAATAGGTTACATGAGACGTGATACGTACATTAAAAATGTAAGAAGGGACATGGGGGTATTTTTGTATTTTTGGGACTAGAGCTATAGTTTTTGTTAGTTGTTTATTTATTTATTTATTTTCTGGTTTTGGGTTTATTAGCTAAGTTGACCCCATGAGGGCCCACTTGTGGATGGATTCTTTTAGTGCTTGTTAGTTCCCAACAATGTGTAGATGATAGAAACATCAGGAAGTTCTAAAAATGCTTCTTGTTTTGACAAAACATTATTTGGAAACATTGAGAAAGTTTCCAATGTTTTCAATGCAATTCCCTACAAAAAAGGAATGTTCATTGTTACCCACCAAAATGGGTAAAACCCCACAGGAGAAAACTTTTCTCATGTTGATTTTCTAGTAGCATACAAGACGAGCAATTTTCAAACTGATAACTACTTCCAATGATACAATTTGACTTTTAGAACATTCCAATCATTAAGCAGTTATACATAAAAATTCCAACCATTACAATTAAGATCCATGTAGCAGTAACGATCACAATAAGACAATAAACAAAAGACACTAGAAGTTACCCTAGGAAAACAACAACCTTTCCTTATGAGAGAATGTCCAATTCAATCCAATTTGTACATCAAAATAGCATATCTTTGACAAGATTACATAGGCAAATACTAACCAACAAGATGACCTCCCACAAGTGCCAAGCCAAACCTCCAATATCAAATACAATGATCCCTTCAATTCTTTGCTTTAACCACAGAAAAAAAGTGCCTTAGATAGTTCACATATTACAAAGAATAAGTGCCTCAGGTTTGCATGGTTCCACAGGGCTAATATGCCTCAAATCCGCAAGCTTCCACAAATATATATCTATATATATATATATATATAGCCTCAGATCCGCACTATTCTGTAGAGCTAAAATGAGTGAGATGAAGTGTGTCTTGGAGGAGAGCAAATAGGCTTTATTTATAGCGATTCATCCATTCGAATAAGTGTGTCTCTTAGGTAGGAACACTTGTGGGGTAAATAAATTCAAATTTTCTCCTTTTATTTTATTGATGAAAATACCAACTAAAGCTACCAATTTCCAACATCTCCTACATTTGGCAACCTTCAGCTAGCTAGACGACCAACAGACCCTCCTAGCCACCATTAGTTAACAATATGCCATATATCCTGCCACTTACATCAACCATTTACTTCTCATCCATCCGACCTTAGCACTTGTACAAAGGTGAGTTGTCATTCAAAAGGTACTTTGGTCATTTTGCAATCGAGTGCTTATACTTGTTTATTTTTGGGCATTTAGTATGGATTATATGGTGATATAGAAGATTGATAGGCTTTGACTGTGATCTTGTTCTCTCACCATACTTGGGGGGTTAATCTTTGATCCTAGTCCAGTGGGACATCCCTTAAGGCCCTTTGGGTATAGGAGGAGCATTACTTGGGAAGCCTTGATTGAGATAGCATAGTTCCATATTCGCATATGTCATAATTAACACCTTCCATCTTGTTGATATTTCTAGGGAAAACAAGCTAGAACAATTTTCTCACATGATAACTACTTCTAATGATTAATTAACATTAATTGCATCGTCAAGCAATTATACAAGAAAATTTAAACCATTTGAACATGAAAGAGTAGTAGAAATAACAATGCGACGATAAACAAGAGACACAGAATATGTAAAGCTTGGTGCAAATGAATGAAAAGATCTAGTCCTTAACGGTATCAAAGCCAAGTGTTTGTTTCTCTATCTGTTAGTTTGATATAGTTCATCTTTTCTTATTGTAGCACACCTGTATCGTACCCCGAGAATCACTGAGTTTTGGGTCACAGCTAGAAGAGCATACACCATTTGTTGTAGGTGGAAGGCAACGCATTTAGGTGTACAACAAAATGGATTCAAATTTATCAACAATAAACCAGGTAGAGATTGAAGCACCAACTCCTCTGGTTTCTCTCGTAGGCCGAAAGTCTTCTTACAGAGAAGTTTCGACTTCGGCTTCTACTATTTCTATTTCTGAAATTGACCCAGACCCAAACTGGCAAATCCCGCCAATATTACCTACTCAAGTATATAACATGCCCTTTTATAAGTATTTTGCCTCTTCCCAGATTCGGCTTCATTCTGTTGACATAAGTTTTACATCTCAAGATGAACCCACCCAAATCCCCTTGCTTGAAAAGTCACAGATTGAATGGGCAAAATCCCAGGGTTTCAAATATTGCCATCTAGGCGCAATCCGTTTTGGCCTGAACGCTCTTGTTCGACCATCCATGAATATCAATAGCCTTTGCATTGTGATAGATACTCGGCATAACCAATTAACCAATGCCATAATAGGAGGCTTTGCTAGTCCTCTGCATGACGGCCCTGCCTTTGGTACTGTCTATCCCAAGTATTCTGTGTCATTAGATAACCCTTACATCTATGACCTTCTGCAAGCTTATTTTCATCCCCAAGGTTTTGACATGAAACGCCTATCTAAAATAATTCAGCTCAAAACTTTGACTGTTGTTCGATTTGGCAATGATAGCATGCCCCCAGTACAGTCCCATATCCATCATACTTCACAACTCATAACTGAGGTGGAATCTGGTTCCAATAAATCTACAACTCCTATTACATTTGAATGGACTGGAATCCAATATCCTGAACTTTGGGAAGCTAAATATGAACAGTACCACCAATCAGCCTTACTCAAAGACAGCCAGAAGATTGCCAAAGCACGCCCAATTCCATTTAATGCTGCTATCCAATCCTTCCGGTTACCAACCCAAGTTCAAACAACCTTTCGAGAGAAGGTTGCAGAGATGGTCCAAACTCATCCTACAAGCTCTTCAACAGAGCTTACTACAGAACACCAAGGTCAGCACCAACAATGTCCAACCTGCAATCAGCTGATACAAAAGCTCAGTACTGCTACTAAGCTAGAAAGACCTCACATTCTCATGCTCACTTGGCTACCTCGAGAAGAAACGGCTAAAACTATCAAAGTTAGCACAGGAGAAGAATCCTACACTCTAGGAATGAACCTGCCTTATATATCTTTTCGATAGTTTGATGATGATGGTCAAAAGAAAAGGGAATTCATCCCTTATGCCACAGTACCAGCAACCACTACGTCTGGTACTAACACTGCACAGCTTAACTATGCAAATCTCTAGCTTGACCTCAAGTCAAAGAACATTGATGATTTGCACAGTCAGGTCCTTAAGGTTAAACATGCAGTCTCTGAAGAAAAGGATTTGTGCAAGAAGATTTTAGCAAGATTAGAATTGCTAGATCACAAGATAGCTGACATATCTTACAATAGCCAATACAAAGCTAGACCAAAGGTTGGCAGCGATATCTCAGGGTTTGTCCATAACTACCCCAATCATCAAGAAGTTAGGATCTAAGGTTTAGACCCCTGACTGTTCTATTTTGGACAGACTATCAAAGTCGACTATGTTTACAGATAATCCCAAGAACAAGCTTAGATGCACTTTCAGCGTTAGCGTAGCTAGTCATAAGCTACCTATTTGGAATTTTGGGATTCAAACAGCCAAAGAAGAAGAGATCGAGGTAGCTACTTCGGTCACAACATCCTTCTTGCAACAAGTGCAAGAAAAGGGTCCTGCCCTTTCGAAGGACCAAATAAATCAGTTCCTTGCTTATGTTAAGCAAGAACCAAGTATCCCTTTGTAGATTACCCAAGTTGCCGAAACATCCCGTCCTATATCAGTAACAACGACTGGAGTTTTAGCGATGAGTGCGACCATCCAAGTTATGCCGCAAGAACCCATGTTTTTTCCAAATTGCCAGCCTAAGATCGAATTGGAGAATGCAATGAGTCCCCTCAATAGCTGGGCAACGAAAAAACAGATTGCTGACCCTACCCTTTCTCTCCCCAGCATTGCACAACTCTATCAATGGACTTGGTGGCTTAGCACATACATGGTGGCATTACGCCTCCACAGAAGCCCAAGAAACCATCCTTGGCCATAACAATCCTGTTGTTCAGTTGCTAGTTGCTCTACGTGCACAGTTTGTCAGCCTTACAATTGATGAAGATCCAGACCATTACAGTGAATTCTTTATGTCTAACTAGTTAGGCAAACTTGGTCTTATGGAAGATTATTTTTGTCAAATTCAGGATTGGCTCATCCAATCCAATTCCTATGCTAATACAACACACCTCAAGAGGTGTATCCAGAGTATGCATGGCATTCTAAACACAACCATCAACAAATATTTTAAAGACAAACATCTTTCCCTGTCAGGCATGACCTTAGCAATGGTCCATGGCCACAGAAGAAAGTCTCTCTCTCTCGCCAGCCAACCTAAATTATATACTCCTCTTACCTTTTGTCCCCCTGATTATAAACCATATTCCTTAGATTGTTTACTTGATTCGAGTGCTCAGCTTAATTTAGCTGGCCATCTTTCTATTCCCCCTTTCTACTGGGAGAAATCAATGGAGGGCGGTGCCAGCATTACTGGTTCAATGTTTTCTCTCCCACACAGGTAATTGATTTCCTTGTATCCATCCACGACCATCCAGTTCAATGTACATTCTTTGAACTTGATGACATTCCGACCAACATTATCTTAGGTTTTGAATTCTTTACCCGTTGGTCTCCCATTTCTATTGACTACCACCAACTCATATTTTCCATGACTATTTCTGGTAAGTTTGTACAGATTCCTCTCAAAACTTCTTGTACATTCTTCGTCCCTCATAAGCAAAAACTAGAACAACCAAAGCGTGCAGAAGTCTAGAAAAAAGCAAGAATCATTTCTTTCGCCACAGCTCATCGTCAAGATTATTTGAAAGAAATTTCTGAAAAGATTATCTAGCAATGTACTTCAAATATCCCCAATGCTTTCTGGGCATGAGAAAAGTATGTGATCGATCTACCGTATGCAGATGATGTACAGATCAGACCACAGAAAGCATCAATTGCTCTAATGAGTCCAACCGAGTTGGATAACTGCCAGAAAGAGATTATAGATCTCTTAGACAAGGGCGTAATCGAACTAGCCAAGAGCCCATGGGCGTGCTGAGCGTTCTACGTCAACTAGCATTCAAAGATCAAAAGAGGCCAACCTCACATGGTGATCAACTACAAGCCTCTAAATGCAGTGCTAAAAAATATGGCATATCCTCTGCCAAATCAAGCAACGCTTCTCCAAAAACTAAAAGGATATAACATCTTCAGCAAGTTCGATCTTAAATTAGGTTTCTACCAAATTGAAATAGCTGCTAAAGATCGTTATAAAATGGCCTTTGTTGTCCCACATGGACAGTATCAATGAAAGGTAATGCCTTTCGGTTTAAAGAATTCTCCTAGTGAATTTCAAAAAAGAATGGAAGATTTTTTCCATGGCATAGATTGGTTAATTATGTACATAAATGATTTACTTGTCTATTCCAAGAATATCCAATAACATCAGAAACATCTCCAAATATTTTGTGAGCATTGTCTTAAACATGGATTAGCTTTGTCAAAATCCAAGATTGAAATTGGAGTAACAGATGTAAGTTTCTTAGGTTTAAAAATTTCTAATGGCAGTGTCACACTGGAAGATCATGTTCTTCTAAACCTACATAATTTTCCAGAGCAAATCCTAGACAAGACCCAGCTGCAACGATTCCTAGGCAGTCTGAATTACATCAGACATTTCTATAAAGGACAAGCCTAAGATCTAGTTGCCCTGCATCAAAGATTGAAGAAGACACCAATCCCATGGAACCGAGCCATGACCCAGGCAGTGAAATCCATCAAGGAGAAAGTCCAGAACCTTCCTCCTCTCAAGCTCCTAGTAGATGAAGGATTTTATGTCCTTGAAACAGATGCATCAAATTTTGCATGGTGAGGCGTTCTTCTTGAACGCATAAATGGCATTGAAGAGATTTGCGGCTACACCACAGGAACCTTTCATGGAGCAGAACTCAATTTTCCTTCAAGCCATAAAGAAGTACTCGCAGTCAAGAAAAGTATTTCTCATTTCAAGCTTTATTTAAAACTTGTTAAATTCTTGGTCTAAACTGATCTCAAAATCATGCTGAGCATGATAAAAGCAAACCGTGAACTTGCCGATAATAACGTCCGCATCATGCGATGGGCAGTCTGGTTAGATGGTTATGACTTGGTATCGAACATAAGCCTGGATACCTCAACTGCGTGGTAGTCCTTCTCACACGTGAAGCAGTGGACCCTCGGCTTAAAGAAGAAGCAGTAGTGGGCCTGTAATAACATGTTTGATTTGGTTCCTATATGTTGAAAGACTTTAAAGGATGAGATAATACAAGTTGTCCACTTGTATCCAAATCTTTACTTTTAACCGGCACTCACTGGTCATGTAATAACTGGATACTGGATATGAATACTATAAATGAGCAAGCTTTACATATTCAGATTCCAGACTCGATAATAGAATGAGAGACTGATACTTTAGTCATCTTCTGAGATAATCTATCTCTGGCCGCAATCTAGCATCTCTCGAAGAAGAAAAGAGAAGAAATCTTAGCTCTTGTCAGATACTTGCGAGAATTTAGAGTGAATTTTATGAGGGACACAACCACTCATTTATAGTATTCATATTCGGTATCCGGTTATTACATGATTGGTGAGTGCCAGTTAGAAGTAAAGATTTGAGTACAAGTGGACAACTTTTATTATCTCATCCCTTAAAGTCTTTTGACTTATGGGGACTGAATCAAACACATTATTACTGGCCCACTATTGCTTCTTTCAGCCGAGGGTCCACTGCTTCACGTGTGAGAAGGTCTGCCATGCAATTGAGGTATCTGGCCTTATGTTCGATACCAAAGTCATAACCATCTAACCAGATTGCCCATCGCATGATGCAGACGTTATTATCAGCAAGTTCACGGTTTGCTTTTATCATGCCCGACAAGATTTTGAGATCGGTTGGGACCAAGAGTTTAACAGGTTTTAAATAAAGCCTAAAATGAGATACTTTTCTTGACCATGAGTACTTCTTTATGGCTTGAAGGATAATTGAGTTTAGCTCCATGAAAGTTTCCTGAGGTGTAGTCGCAAATCTCTTCAGTGCCATTTATGCGTTCAAGAAGAACGTTTCCCCATGCAAAATTTGATGCATTTGTTTCAAGGACATAGAATCCTTCATCTGTCGGGAGCTTGAGAGGAGGAAGGTTCTAGACTTTCTCCTTGATGGATTTCATCGCTTGGGTCATGGCTTGGTTCCATGGGATTGGTGTCTTCTTCAATCTTTGATGCAGGACAACTAGATCTTGGGCTTGTCCTTTATAGAAACGTCTGATGTTATTCAGACTGCCTAGGAAACGTTGCAACTGGGTCTTGTCTAGGATTTGCTCTGGAAAATTGTGTAGGTTTAGAAGAACATGATCTTGTAGTGTGATACTGCCATTAGAAATCTTTAAACCTAAGAAACTTACATTTGTTACTCCAATTTCAATCTTGCATTTTGACAAAGCTAATCCATGTTTAACACAATGCTCACACAATATTTGGAGATGTTTCTGATGTTCTTGGATATTCTTGGAACAGACAAGTAAATTATCTATGTAGATAATTAACCAATCTATGCCACGGAAAACATCTTCCATTTTTTTTTAAAATTCATTAGGAGCATTCTATCAAGAAATGTATTTTTTCAAGATTTGTTATGAAACCTGCTAACAAAAAGATAGAAAAGATAGTTGAACGCCTTAGAATTCAGTCTCTTCAAGGGGAAACCTCCTTTACATTACACAAAAGAACAATTCTTGGATGATTCAAATGACAAAACCTCATTTCTATATATAGGAGTCTAACGGGTCACAATATAACCAAGCCGACCTAACAATAATAATATAAAGGCACAAAAGTAACAATAAAGGGATTCTATGGGGCATAGTAATAACAAAATGCGGACAATACGGGCACAACAATATTAATAAGGGATACAACTACAATATTAATGGGGGCATCACTAGTATTATAGGGACCTAACACGCCCCTCTCCTTCAAAAAGGTGTTGTCCTCAACACTTGAGTAGTTAGGGATGCTTCTGTATAAAATTCTCATCCTCCCATGTGGGATCTTCAACAGATAAGTTCTTCCACTTGATGAGATACTCTGAAATGGATTCATTTCATAGTTGTCTAGCTCTTGTTTCTATGACTGCTTCTGGTTCCAATATAATTTTTCCTTCCTCATCAAGTTCTGGTAGTATTGTTTGAATTGGGAGCTTCTCACCTATAACCTTGTTTAAACATGAGACATGGAAAACTAGGTGCACTTGAGAAGCTGTAGGAAGCTCCAATTTGTATGACATAGTACCAATCTTTTGCAACACCTTGTATGGACCATAATACTTTGGTGACAATTTGTTATCCTTCTTAGCTTGCTTGAGGGACATTTTTTAATATGGTTGTAGCCGTAGGAATACCCAATCACCTACATAAAAACTTCTTTCACTGTGACGTTGATATGCCTGTCGTTTCATTCTATTCTGCACCAACAAAAGGTTATCCTTTAAGAGTTGGAGAACTTTTTGTTGATGCTCGATGTGGTGTTCCACTGCATCAACCTTAGAAATTTCTCTTAAATATGATGTGATGGATGGTGGATGATATCCATCAAGTGTCATAAATGGGGTCATTTTTGTTGCAATATGGAAGGAAGTGTTATACCACCATTTAGCCAGAGGCAACCATTGTGTCTGTTTATTAGATAGAAAGCAATGAAGATATCCTTCCAAACATTTGTTTACTATCTCTTTTTTCCCATTAGGTTGAGGATGATAAGATGAGCTATGAGCTAACTAAATACCAAGACAAGAAAATAATTCTATCCAGAAATTTCCTATAAAAATGTGATCTTTGTCACTTACAATAATCTTTGGGTTTCCATGTAACTTTTGAATTATTTCCATAAATGCTGTAGAAATTGAACTAGCTTTAAATGGATGTGATAATGCACAAAAGTGTGCATACTTGGTAAGTCTGTCAACTACCACCATGATGACACTCTTTCCCTCAGACTTGGGTAAAAATGTGATAAAATCCATTAAAACCTCCTCCCAATGTTGGCTTGGAATGGATAAAGGTTGTAGTAGACCTTGTGTCTTAATTGTTTCAGCTTTATTTTGTTGGCATACCAAACATTCCGCCACAAACTTTTGAATATATGATTTAAGGCCATCCCAAAAAAATTCCATCTTAACCCTGTGGTAAGTTTTTAAAAATCCTGAGTGCCCTCCTAAGGGAGAAGTGTGCAATTCCATAAGAATCTTTTCTTTGAGTTGGGAATTCTTACAGAGGTATAAGCGATCTTTGTACCATAACGAATCATTTTTCCAGCTAAATGTATCAAATGTAGTGGAATATTGTTGTAACTTTCGAATAAATGCCCACAATTCTTTGTCATTCTTCCTTCCTCCCTTGCTTTGTTTATCCAATCTGGTTGGATAATAGAAATGGCGCACAACAATGCTTCCATATCCTCCTCCTTTCTTGAGAGTGCATCTGCCACAACATTTTGCTTCCTTTTTTTGTAGATGATTTCAAAGCCATAACCCAACATCTTTGTGACCCATTTTTGTTGCTCTTTAGAGGATAATCTTTGTTATAAAAAGTATTTAAGCTATCATGATCCGTTTTTACCTTGAAGTGTCTTCCCATTAGGTAGGGTTGCCATTTCTTAAGTGCATGCAGTATTGCAACATTTCCTTCTCATAAATAGCTTTGTGTAAAAACTTTCCCTTTATTGGATGACTTTCAAAAGAAATGGGTCTTTCAACTTGCATTAAAACAACATCAATTCCATTTCCTGAAGCATCACATTCCACAATAAAGGTTTTTGTGAAATCCGGTGTAGCTAAGACCGGTGCTTGGCACATTGCCTCTTTAAGATGTTCAAAGGCCTTTGTTGCTTCCGGAGTCCATGAAAATGCATCTTTCTTCAATAATGTTGTTAGAGGTGCTGCTATTCTCCATAATTCTTAACAAACTTGTGATAATACCCTGTCAACCCGAGAAATCCTCGCAGATGCTTTATGGATGTGGGGATTTTGCATTCCTTAATGGCTTTTAATTTTGCTAGGGTCTACCTTAACTCCTTCATGAGATACAATATGACCCAGATATTCCACCTCTTGGACTCCAAAGAAGCATTTGGATCTTTTTGCATATAATTGTTTCTCCTCCAATAGTTGTAGCACCCTGTCAACATGTTCAACATGATCCTTCCAAGACTTGCTATAGATTAGTGTATCATCAAAAAATACTAACACAAATTTTCTAAGGAATGGTTTGAAAATTGAATTCATCAAACCTTGAAATGTTGAAGGTGCATTGGTAAGGCCAAAAAGGCATGACCAAAAATTCATAATGACTCTCATGAGTTCTAAATGTTGTTTTCGGAATGTCTTCAATCTTCAT